>QODF01000018.1:1859179-1919223 GCA_024372805.1 Oostethus manadensis
CCATGGTTCTCAGTCGGAAACGGGTGGACTGTACCCTCCGGGTTGGGAGTGAGGTCTTGCCTCAGGTGGAGGAGTTCAAGTATCTCGGGTTCTTGTTCACGAGTGAGGGAAGGTTGGAGCTTGAGATCGACAGACGGATCGGTGCAGCGTCAGCAGTAATGCGGTCGCTGTAACGGACCGTCGTGGTGAAGAGAGAGCTGAGTCGTAAGGCAAAGCTCTCTGTTTACCAATCGATCTACGTTCCCACTCACCTATGGTCATGAGTTATGGATCATGACCAAAAGAACGAGATCGCGGATACAAGCGGCGGAAATGAGTTTCCTTCATAGGGTGGCTGGACTCACCCTAAGAGATAAGCGGAGGAAAATGGATGGATGGATGGATGGATGGATGGTGTGCAGGGGTAGAGGGTACATGGCTTCATGTCAAATGTCTGAAGTGGTACACCAGTGTAAAAAGTTTGGGAACCACTGGGCTAGAGTGAGTACACCCTTAGCCCGGTCCGGTCCACTTTATCTTCTCCTCAAACCACAGTCACAAGACGATGTTATAAACAACCAGTGTTCTCTAAATGTTAATAAATATCAAAGAAAAAATTTACATGAGACAGTAAAAGCTATACTTATGTGTCAGAAATTATTGAACACACAATGTACAATTGGACAAATAAGTATTTCATCCTCACCAGTTTACCCCCAAAGATGAACTTTTATGGTGGGTTCATTTTAACCGAGACAGACAAAATGTAAAAAAGTCCATAGAAAACAGTAAAGGTATGGTTTCATTTGTATTTCATTGTGGCACACATCATCTAGAGCAGGGGTGTCAAACTGGTATTTGTTTAGGACTACATTGTTATGACTTCCCTCAGAGGGCCACTTGAAACTGTCAATATGAATGAATACAGATATCCAGTCCACCTTTCACCCGAAGACAGCTGGGATAGGCTCCAGCAGACCACCGACCCTAGTGTGGTGGAAAATGGATGTATGAATAAATATGAATATAATCTCATGATATTATTACACAATTGCATTCCAACATTTGATTATTAGAAATGATAGATAGCTTGCCTAGAAATGAGGAGTGAAGGTCAAGGTGACAAGCATACATTCAAGTATTTATTTTTGATAACAAACAAATGCTCTTTTTTATTTCAGATAAGATTAAAGTTCAGAAGATTTTTCTGTCAGAATGAAAGAACAAAAACAATGAGAAAGAAAAAGCTGAATTGCATTATTGACCCGTTATTTTCAGCCCTTCGTGGGCCACATAAAATGGTGTGACTGGCCACATCTGGCACCCAGGCCTTGTGTTTGACA
Source organism: Oostethus manadensis (assembly GCA_024372805.1). NCBI lineage: Eukaryota > Metazoa > Chordata > Actinopteri > Syngnathiformes > Syngnathidae > Oostethus > Oostethus manadensis. The sequence continues at coordinate 1,860,502 of QODF01000018.1, forward strand.
CACAATCTAGAGAGAATTCTCACCCTCACAGACTGGTTGTGTGTCTATGAAGAACACAAATGAGTCCTGTTCCTCTAGGGAACTACTCCTAATCTAAACTAGATATGTGGCTAAAAGTTACTACAATCATCTCTTCCATGGGCAAGACCAAAGAGCTGTCACAGGACCTCAGGGACAAGATTGTAGACCTGCATAAGAGTGGCATGGAACCTTGATGCAGCAATTTGTAAAAATGGGAAAAATATAAAATAACAATCAATCGGCCCAGCTACATGCAAGATTTCACCTGGTGGAGTAAAGAAGATTGTTAAACAGGTGAGAGACCAGCCTGCAATTCCATTCTTATTATTAATGTCAGGGGAGATGGGAGGACCGTCAAGAAACGCATTAGTAACACATTTTGCTGTAATGGTTCGAGATCTTTGCAATTGACTAGGAACCATTCCAGGGTGTACCATGCCTCTCGCCCAAAGTCAGCTGGGATAGGCTCCAGCTAACCCTTTCCCTAATGAGGATAAGCGGCATAGAAAATGGATGTTTGAATGGATGGTTTGAGATCCTGCAGTGACTGCAAGGTCAAGCAGACGCGTACAAGCAGCGAAATGGTAAAAAGCATGCCAACAAAACCACCCCAACTGTCAAACGTGGCAATACAAACGTTCTGCTTTGTTCCTTTACCAAAATCCCTCATTACTGGTGACTAACTACAAGAAGGGTCAGACCTCTGTATGACTAACAAAGGTTTCTCTACCAAGCACTAAGCCTTGTTTTGTTTTAGGATAGAATCGATATTTCAGTCATTCAAATACAAATTAATTTATAACCTTTATTTTATGGCATTTATTATAGTCTGTCTGGTACAGTTAAACCTACTATCAAAGTTTTGAACTGTTCATATCTTTGTAAGAGGGCAAACTTACAAAATCAGCAGGGGATGAAATATTTACAGTGTTATCCCCATTACATGTATATGATATGCAGTACATGTGCATGCGGCACGTGTGGACGCAGTATGGGGGCGGAGCGGAGCAGCTGGAGCTTCAATCTGTCGGGGGCAGGGTCGGTGGCCCATCGGCAGGAGGTCATGTGGAGCCGCATCCCGACACTGAGCGCCCGCTCTGAGCGGGACGAGCGGCTTGGCAGGTCCGACCCGCAACTGACAGCTCTGCTGTGGCCCACTAGACGCTGGGAGGCAGAGGGGAGGCAGGCACTTTGCCAACAGATTGATGGAGCATCAAGGAAAAGTTGAAGGAGTAAACAAGAAATTTAGGTCACTCGTCTATCTTCAATGTTGGAAAACTCCTGGTTTTAGTCCTGGTCCTATCCTTGGTTCTTCCCCTCAGTGTACTTGTCCTGATCTTGGTCCCACCCACATAGGAAGTGAACCCAAAAGTGTGAGTGAAGTGGACTCATGTTTTTTTTGAGTGCAGTTAAACAGTAAGTGGGGTTAGTGATTGTTGCTCTTACAGATGCTTCACTCGGATATGGAGTGCGGGGATTTTTTCTGGGTACTCCGGTTTCCTCCCACATCCCGAAAACTTGCATATTAGGTTAGTCGGCGACTCTAAATTGTCTAAAGGTATGAATGTGAGTGTGAATGGTTGTTTTGTCTATATGTGCCCTGCGATTGACTGGCGACCAGTTCAGGGTGTACCCCGTCTCCCGCCCAAAGTCACCTGGGATAGGCTCCAGCATACCCCGCAAAGGATAAGCAGCATTGAAAAATGATTGGGCACTCGGTCGTGGAAGTCTCTTTCATCTCCGTCCATTGTTCGCCTGTGTGAGTGTGTGCGTGTGTGTGTGTGTGCTGTCAGTTTGATGGGACACTGAGGTCATATCTGAGGGAGTGTTTTGGCGGTCACCGGTCCAGAGGGGCTACGGGCTGCTACCATCTGGTCACCAGAGCCAACGTGTACCCGCCACGCTCTTGGCCAATGTCCATACCTGCGCACACACACTTGAGGTCATGCGAGCCTGAAAGACAGGCTGAGAGCAGATGTCTGTCAAGTACCACTTAATTAGGCAGCATCACAACCCGGGGGCGTGTGTGTGCGTGTTTGACGGGCATCTTTTCACCAGAGCGGTGTTGAAATGCAACTTGGCGTCATCATCATGAAAAAAGCACGAAGGCGTGCAAACTAGTTGTAGTCCCGTTCATCATTAGTTTTAGCTAAATTGCAGCGTCAGCAGATTGTAAATGGTGACGTCACTACCATGTAAAACATAATATGGAGCTGTGGCGCCCTCTGGCGAAGATCCGGTAGATTTTTTTTTTTTTTTTTAGGGGGTTAGCAAAAGTAAAGATAGCTAGCTAGCTTGATATATAGATAGACAACGTAGGTGATAGATAAAAATATATTTACTCAAAAAAATGTACACAGACTCCTTTCAGGACATTTAATAACATGATGATGGCGTTTAATTTAAGAATGTTTAATCTTGCGGTGCAGCAGCGCAAATCTGTAATTGCGAGTTGGGATTCCCCCTAAAATGAGGCCCTATTGTTGGTTGTGTGTATGTTTTAGTTAGGATACTGCTTTATCATGATTGTTAACGTTCCCCTTCAATTGGTATTAAAGTAATATGCAGACTTAAACCGTAGCCATAACCATGAGTGGACAAAAAAGTAAAGCTCAACCCATTCATAGGAAAGGATGCCAACATCAGACTGGAATAAAAGGTATGTGGAATGATTACTTATTTATTTATGAGTGCTCATATGACACTTTATCAAAATATGACCATGCAAAATACATTTTTGACCTAGAATTACTAGGGGCATAGCTAATTAAGGTACAAAGATTTTTACTTTTTAAGTGTGCAGGAGTATGGAGTACAGTACGTGGCTTTAAGTCAAAGGTCTGAAGGGGTAAGCCATTGTAAAAAGTTTGGGAACCACTGCTGTAGATAAATATATATATAGATGCAATACAGATAAATATACAGCAGATAAATAAATTAATAATATATTAAAAGCAGGAGGAGGCGTCTTTAGTCAAGTTCTTGCTCATCTTTATTGACAACATCTAAGAGTACTAAGTCAGACACTAGTTGCTTAGTTGTTGTTTCGAACACTAGTACTAGATGACAAATTGCAGACACTAAAGACTTTGAGGTACATGAGTGTCAGTCCAAAACTGGTTCCTGGTGGTCTAGGCCATCCTGCATCATGATGAAGGTGTTATTCCCGCCAGGGGACTCAGTGGTCGCATTCAAACAGATCTACAGACACCGTGTGCTGCTCCGGCAGGGACCGGGCTGCTACAAACAGCATAATGCTGTCAAAGTGGTAGAAGTGGTTCCCTACGATCACGTTCATGCCTTTGGGGCCGCACATGGCACCTTCCACCTTACTGAATAACGCAAGCGAACGCTCATTGGTAGGAACACGAGGAGAAGCATCCAGTTCCACGTCGTAGATGTGTTGACCTGCAAGGCAAGACAGGAACCTTGTGGAACAGGTTCAGGAAGACCGTTGACACTGAACACGACCTTTAGGAATCTTACATCAGGTCTGTAGTAGACCAGAGACATTCAAGTAACAGAACATGACTATACAAGACAAGTATTAGGCCTGGAAGAGACTATAGACCAGAATGCAGCAGTGGACAGGAGGGTGGATTAGGTGGAGAGGACCTTACCTTTGATGATGTGAGCAATGTGATGGTCCTCGCAGACAAAGGCGGCGTCAATGGGACCCTCCAGGCCCAGCTCCTCCTTTATGGGTTTGGGGAATCCCTCCATGAGGGCATGCGGGTCGCTGACTTTGTAAACAAACACTTGGTCATCCTGCAAAGAGAAAAACGTCAAGGACAAGACCAGAAAGTAGAGCAGCCAATGGGCAGGTCATGTGGCTTACCTTTATCATGTAGAGGTGATTGTGGTAGGTGAAAACTGCGTCCACGTCGTCGTGAAGTTCCTTGAAGTCGTGTTCAATTGTATGGGCTGTCAGCGTGTGATTGCCCGCATATTTGTGCAGGAAATAATTACCTAAGAAACAAGAAACACTAGCTTAGCCTCGGTGCTGCTGGAGACTTTTGAGAAACCCAGGTTCCATGGAGGACCAGACGACTAAGTTCCAAAGAGAAAAGTCCTCTAGGGATACAGGACACACTGAGATAGTTCCCCTTTGACCCAGTCCCCCTCAAACAACTGAAGCACATCCTGGCTCCTAGATTGCCATCCATTGCAATATGAGACACTTCATCATTAACAACAGTATGGTTTGCAGCTTCAATACTTTCTGAGCTCACCTCTGAAGGCGTAAATGTCCCCGCCGTCATCAGAAGTAATGGCATCCAGGTGAACACGACTGCAGCGTTCTCGCTCGACGTGGTCGCTGTCGTCACCTGCAACCCACAGCAGTGTTAATTAAGCCAATCGCTAAATATGTCATTGAGATAATAGACCGACCAGAGAAGACCAGAAACTAAAGTCTCCTACTGTTAGACTAACACGTCTCATTGACATACGAGGACCTTTTTATTTCATACTTGCCGTAATCAGGGCACTTTGCAAAGAATTCCCTTGCCTCCTTCGGGTATTTGCCCTGGATCTCACCGGTCTTTTGGTCAAACTTGGAGAACATGTGTCCGTGGAAACAGTAGTAGTGTCCCATATAGCGGAAAGCTGACGTGCAGTTGGGCATGGAATTAAACTCTTTCTTATCTACAGCCTTGCTTTTCACATGGAAGTGGTAAATGTTGTGTCCTGTGGAGAAAAGATTGCTGGAAGATTGTTCTAGTCTTTCCATTGTCCATCAAATCTTTTGGACTTAAGATGCTAAGCGTGAGGCATTGTTCTGAGACCTTTTCTAGCTGTTTGACAAATGAAAACATACCCTTGAAGAAGATGACAGAGTCTTCATCGCACTCTGGCTTTGGGCACTGGACAGCAGCGTCCAGGTGCTCAGGGATTCCTGGGAACACATCAGAGATGTCCTTGGGATATCCGTCCTGCAGCTCATGCTCGTGGTAGCTGAACACTTTGTTGTCCTGGGTGGAAAGACCACAGCGAGAAACACATTTTGAAGCCAGCAGTCCACTATTTATCCAGCAGAGAACACCTGCACACTGACCGTACCAAAAGGTTTAAACTTTAATATAAGTTCAAATTAACTTCATGTTGGATTTTGAAGCAGCCTGAAGTTGTAAGAGTTTTGGCTAAACTGTCTTGTGTCGACTTATTCACCACCAAAGAAATGGATGTGAGGAAGGAGACACTACCAGGAAGAAGAACATGCGGTTGTGATCCTCGGGGCTGTCCTCATGGTGCATGCGGAAAGCGGCGTCCACGTGTCCCATGTGGTGCTCATCATCCAACTCGGCAAAGGTCTCGTTGGACATCTCTGCCTTGCCATCAAAACCCTTGAACAAGAAGTGACCTGGAAAGGAGTGTTGCGTGTAGTACATGGGTGTCCCATAATTAATTTTTTTTTCTCCAGTAATCTTTTATGGGTTTTTTGTAGCATGTTGCTTGGCTACACTGCTTCCAGTACGGTCGCTTGGAAACATTATCTGTTGCCATGGACTCCACTTCCACTGCTGACGACATTCAATTGTATTTCATTCAATTGTATTTCCACCAAATCCATCAATCCTGCAACCAACTCCACCCTCACCCTCTGCCTCCCTGAAATAAAAACCTGGAAAATTTTCTCAAACTGAACTATGACAAATCAGACATTATCATCACTGGTACCAAAAACATCATAAAATCCATAAGACACCACTACCCTCTCTCCATCACCACTCATCCGGAATCTTGGCATCCATTTCGACCCCACCCTTTCCTTTAAAAACCATATCAACCAAATAAACCGGACTGCATTCTTCCACTTAAAAACATAGCTAGACTCCGGTCATCCCTTTCTTTTGCTGTTGCTGAAACTCTGATACAGACCTTTGTCACTTCCCGACTTGATTACTGCAATAGCCTCCTCTACAGTCTACCCTCCAAAACCCTCAACAAACTCCAATACATCCAAAACTGCCTGCCTCCTCACCAACACTCGAGACCACATTACCCCTGTCCTACAAAACCTCCATTGGCTCCCCATTCCTTAGCGCATCCAGTTCAAAGTTCATCAATACACTCTATCCCGCTCCCTCCGTTCTTCTGACGCCAACCTTCTCTCTCTCCCCTGCAAGACCAAGCTCCAAACCCGGGGTGACAGAGCATAGTCCATCGCTGCCCCCACCCTCTGGAACTCACTCCCACAACCCATCCGTGACTGCTCTGACCTCCCCACCTTTAAATAACTGCTCAGAACCCACCTTTTCAAAACTGCTTTTAATGTCTAATATTTTAATGTTTCCTGTTAATGTTGTATTTTTTCTTTGTCTTTGTACAGCGCCTTTGATTATCAAGAAAAGCACTTCATAAATAAAGCGTATTATTATTATTACAGTATGTGTATGTATTTGTTTTTTGTCCAATCATATTTCAGCTTTTATTGGGACACGATAATGGCGTGTCCCAAGCTGTGAATTGTTTCCCCACTGAAGACCCAGATACAAAATGCATTGCCCACGACTGCTGTTCCTTGTGGAACACCTGCAGTTGAACCAACGCACGTCCCACCTTTGAAAAAGTAGGGTACGCCATCCTCATTTACCGCCACAGCGTCCATCTCTAGGTTGTGGCAGCGGTCTGGAAGGTCTACACAACAACATGGCTGCCATGAGAACAACACAATATGATGATGAAGAATATGAAGAGTCACTTTCACCTGATGAATGGGCTTCATGGCTGTCAAAGGAAACAAAGTCTTATTAAGAACTGGGTTTAAGGTAGCTCATCTAGACATGTCATATTTGTCTAGAAGCTTCTTTAGGACATATTGTTACATTTAAGAAAATCCCAAACCGCGTGCTGCAGGGCAGAATTTATAGTACTAAAAACATCTAGTAGAAAGGCTTTGTGGCTTGTAAAGACACTATAAATCACCTTACACTGAGGACATTTCTAGGAGGGAAGCAGAAAAGACAGACTTACTGGTCAGCATGTGCCAGCGCTAAGGCCACACACACACACAGAAAGTTGGCAAGCAGTTTCATGGCGAGCAGGATTGGACCAAAAATGTCTTGTTGGTGAGCACATCAGTCTTTTATAAGACGACAAGGACTTGGGTATGCCAGCAGGGGGTGGAGCTAGACTTGTTTGATGGTTATTATGTGAGGGTCTGCCATCTTGGACTGATGTGGACTCACGAAACTGGAACAATCAATAAACACCCACACACACATTCACACACTATAGTTCTTTGAATTTCAGCACCTTCTAGATAATTCCACATCCACATGTGATGTTACATTATTATATACATCCAACAGCTTCCTTCACTGATTGGCAGGTAGAGATCTCATGGCTCCTATTAAGGTTGTACCTACAGTCTGAACACGTAATATACATACATTACAAAAACAGTTTAAATAAACAAATAGTATTTTTTAAACAAATAAATAAAATAAAATACTATGATTGAAATGATAGAAAATATTGCATCTAATAGTATGAAAAAATACAGTTCATTGTATTAAAAATAAAATATATACAGTATTTGTATTAAATTTATTATTTATTCATATGATTTATATATAAATTTAACATTAATTTAATTTATTCAGCCATCCATTTTCTATGCCGTTCTATGCTATTCTCATTAGGGTCGTGGGGGTTTGCTGGAGCCTAGCCCAGCTGACTTCGGGCAAGAGGCGGGGTACACCCTGGACTGGTTCCCAGTCAATCGCAGGGCACAACTATTCACACTCACGTTCATACCTATGGAAAGTTTATTTTTTAAATAATTATATTGGACACCCTTGTATAATATAAACATACACAGTACATACTAAAAACCATCTATCCATTTTCTATGCCTCTTATCCTCATTAGGGTGTCCGGAGTTTGCTGGAGTCTATCCCAGCTGACATTGGGTGAGAGGCGGGTGACTGGTCACCTGTCAATCGCAGGGCACATATAGACAAAAAAACATTCACACTCATACCTACTCAATTTAGCGTTGCCAATTAACCTAACATGCATGTTTTTGGAATGTGGAAGGAAACAGTTCATGAACCTGCTGGTTCTGTCCTATTGCGCCTCTTGGAGGGGAGGAGCTGGAACAAGGTATGGGCAGGATGAGAGTATATGAGTATGCTACGCGCCCGTTGCTGACTGTTGTTTGAGCTTATGCGCCAAACAGCAGTTCAGAATACCCACCCTTTTTGGAATCCCTAAAGGGAGTACTGNGTTTGATGGTTATTATGTGAGGGTCTGCCATCTTGGACTGATGTGGACTCACGAAACTGGAACAATCAATAAACACCCACACACACATTCACACACTATAGTTCTTTGAATTTCAGCACCTTCTAGATAATTCCACATCCACATGTGATGTTACATTATTATATACATCCAACAGCTTCCTTCACTGATTGGCAGGTAGAGATCTCATGGCTCCTATTAAGGTTGTACCTACAGTCTGAACACGTAATATACATACATTACAAAAACAGTTTAAATAAACAAATAGTATTTTTTAAACAAATAAATAAAATAAAATACTATGATTGAAATGATAGAAAATATTGCATCTAATAGTATGAAAAAATACAGTTCATTGTATTAAAAATAAAATATATACAGTATTTGTATTAAATTTATTATTTATTCATATGATTTATATATAAATTTAACATTAATTTAATTTATTCAGCCATCCATTTTCTATGCCGTTCTATGCTATTCTCATTAGGGTCGTGGGGGTTTGCTGGAGCCTAGCCCAGCTGACTTCGGGCAAGAGGCGGGGTACACCCTGGACTGGTTCCCAGTCAATCGCAGGGCACAACTATTCACACTCACGTTCATACCTATGGAAAGTTTATTTTTTAAATAATTATATTGGACACCCTTGTATAATATAAACATACACAGTACATACTAAAAACCATCTATCCATTTTCTATGCCTCTTATCCTCATTAGGGTGTCCGGAGTTTGCTGGAGTCTATCCCAGCTGACATTGGGTGAGAGGCGGGTGACTGGTCACCTGTCAATCGCAGGGCACATATAGACAAAAAAACATTCACACTCATACCTACTCAATTTAGCGTTGCCAATTAACCTAACATGCATGTTTTTGGAATGTGGAAGGAAACAGTTCATGAACCTGCTGGTTCTGTCCTATTGCGCCTCTTGGAGGGGAGGAGCTGGAACAAGGTATGGGCAGGATGAGAGTATATGAGTATGCTACGCGCCCGTTGCTGACTGTTGTTTGAGCTTATGCGCCAAACAGCAGTTCAGAATACCCACCCTTTTTGGAATCCCTAAAGGGAGTACTAGAGAGTGCCTCCTCTGGGGATTCCCTTGTTCTACTGGGGGACTTCAACGCTCATGTTGGCTGTGACAGTGAGATCTAGAGAGGTGTGATTGGGAGGAACGGCCCCCTGATCTTAACGCAAATGGTGTTTGCGTTAAGATGGTATTCATGGTACTCAGGAGGCTGCTGACAGGTACCGGCAAGCCAAGCGGTCTGCGGCTCTGGCGGTCACTGAGGCAAAACCTCAAACATGGGAGGAGTTCAGACAGGCCATTGAAAACAACTTCCGGACGGCTTCAAATATGTTCTGGATCACCATCCTTTGTCTTAGGAAGGGGAAGCAGTGCATGGTCAACACCGTGTATGGTGGGGATGGTGTGCTGCTGACCTTGACTCGAGATGACTGGTGGAAGGAATACTCTGAAGACCTCCTCAATCCCACCGACATGTCTTCCAACAAGAAAGCAGTGCCTGGGGACTCTGAGGTGGGTTCCCTTATCTCTGGGGTTGAGGTTACCGAGGTCGTCAAAAAGCACCTCAATGGCAAGACTCCGGGGGTGGATGAGATCCACCCAGAGTTTCTTAAGGCCCTGGATGCTGTGGACGTGTCTTGGTTGACACGAGTCTGCACCATCGCATTGACATCGGGGTCAGTGCCCCTGGTTCGGCAGACCGAGGTGGTCGTCCCGCTTTTCAAAAAGGGGGACTGGAGGGTGTGTTCTAACTATCGTTGGATCACACTCCTCAGCCTTCCCGGTAAGGTCTATTCAGGGGTTCTGGAGAGAAGGATCCGCCGGATAGTTGAATCTCGGATTCTGGAGGAGCAGTGTCGTTTTCGTACTGGTTGTGCAACTGTGTACCAGCTCTATACTCTCGGCAGGATCCTTGAGGGTGTATGACAGGTGTCATAGTTTGGTTCACATTGCCAGCAATAAGGCGGGCCCGTTGAGGGTTGGACTCCGCCAGGGCTGCCCTTTGTCACTGACTCTGTTCATTATTCTCATGGACAGAATTTCATGGACAGAAAATCAGCACCTCCAAGTCAGAGGCCATGGTTGTAGCCCGGAAAAGGGTGTAGTGCTATCTCCGGGTTGTGGATGAAGTTCTGCCTCAAGTGGAGGAGTTTAAGTACCTTGGGGTCTTGTTCACAAAGAAGGAAGGAGGGAACGCGAGATGGACAGACTCTCAATTTACCGGTTGATCTACGTTCCTACCCTCACCTATGGTCATGAGCTTTGGGTAGTGACCAAATAAACAAGATTGCGGGGACAAGGGGCCGTGATGAGTTTTCTCTGCAGGGTGGCTGGGCTCTCCCTTAGAGATGGGTGAGAAGCACTGTACTCAAGGAGAGACTCGGAGTAGAACTGCTCCTCCTCCGCATTGAGAGGCTCGGGTATCTGGTTGAGATGCCTTCCGGACGCCCCCCTGGGGAGGTGTTCAGGGCACGTCCGACCGGTAGGAGGCCTCGGGGTAGACCCAGGACACGTTGGAGAGACTATGTCTCTCGGCTGGTCTAGGAACGCCTCAGGATCCGCCGGGAAGAGCTGGATGAAGTGGCAGGGGAGAGGGAAGTCTGAGCTTCCTTGCTTAGGCTGCTGCCCCCGCAACCTGACCTCGGATATGCGGAAGAAAATGGATGGATGGATGTAAATTAAATAATTATTTTAAAATATAATTGTTCAATATAAAATTAAATTACTTTTAAAATACTGCATGTAATGCATAATAATATAAATACAAATATATTTGAATTTATAAACCAAATGAAAAACGTAGTTTTTATATTATACATATTACATAGAATAATATATTTGTTTGATTGCACATCTTGCTAATAAAAAGGCATGCGTAAGTTTTTGGCTGCTTCCAGACTTTAGGAACAAGCTGTAATTCCAAAGGTCTACAGCGAGAGGTCACTAACCCAACGAGCTTGCCGGGTCAAACACAAGCTGCATGACGGTGTTGTAAAATTTCTGCACAAAGGACATTAAACTCTGACTATTATTGGATGCGTCAATAATTTTGCATCAGTTGAGGGAAAAGTCAACATTTACTACTGGCTGAGCTACAGTAATTGACTTTACTGGGGACTTCTAGGTGCAAAGAGGCCATGTGACCAAGCTGTCAGCTGGAATTGTCTCCTCAATACTTCAACACATTTTGTATACACATTTTGTAGAAAAAATAATAATTATTATTAATATTGGGCCGCACGGTGTCTGAGTGGGTAGCAGGATGGGCATCTCTGTGTGGAGATTGCATGTTCTCCCCTTGTGTGCGTGGGTTTTCTCCAGGTACTCCGGTTTCCTCCCACATACCAAAAACATGCATGTAAGGTTAATTGGTGACTCTAAATTGTCCATTAGAGTGTGAATGTGAGTGTGAATGGTTGTATGTCTGCCCTGCGATTGACTGGCGACCAATCCAGGGTGTACCCCGCCTCCCCGCCCGAAGTCAGCTGGGATAGGCTCCAGCATACCCGCGACCCTAATGAGGATAAGCAGTAAAGAAAACGGATGGATGGATGGATTATTACCATTAAAGTATTACTATTGTTATAGTTACAACTATATTTTTTATTATGATTAGTTGTTATTATGACTATTTATTCTATTACTTTTATTAGCAGTATTAAAATTTAATAATTATTTTATATTATTGTTAACATCATTATCAGTGTTTTATTGTTTTTATTGTCATAATTATTAGTGTCATTGTTAGTGTAATTATTGTTATTTCTAGTGTTACTATTGTCATTATCATTTTTATTATTCTTATCATTGTAAGTATTACTGGTGTTGGTATTTTTTCATTATAACAAATTTTTTTTGTATCTACTTCTACTCCCTTATTTTATTATTATTTAGGTTTATATTAAATGTATTTTTTAGATTTATTTGATATTATTTATATAATTAATATTTAGCTACTTTGTCATCTACCATTGAACAAGATATCCACAAGCATTAAACATGAATTATCAGCGACATAACCTCATTCAAACTGCAGTGTGTTTACACTTGATAATGAAAGGCAGTGAGAACATTAAGAACCGTCGAGCAAACAACCCCACGACCTTTGCGTCTTTGTTCAAAGTTGACACACACCAGAAGTAAAACAACTCGCAAAAGCACCACAGATGAATCACTGTGGTGAGTTCAAAGGGCAATGTGTGGATGACTTTTGTGTCCTTTTCTTCCTCATATTTATAGTTTTTACAGAATAGTCATGTGTGTAAATCACCTTTAGGAGCCTTTTGGAGTTTTAAAAACTGGTCTCACAAAGCTGGAGCTGACTTTGGGCGGGAGGCCGGGTACACCATGGACTGGTCGCCAGCCAATCACAGAATGGTAATATCCATCCATCCATCTTCCTCCGCTTATCCGAGGTCGGGTCGCGGGTGCAGCAACCTAAGCAGGGAAGCCCCAAACTTCTCTTTTCCTGGCCACTTCGTCCAGCTTTCCCGGCGGATGCCGAGGCGTTCCCAGGCCACCTGAGAGACATAGTCTCTCCAACGTGTCCTGGGTCTTCCCCGAGGCCTCCTACCGGTTGGACGTGCCCTGAACACCTCCCTGGGAGGGGTGTCCGGGAGGCATCCGAACCAGATGCCAGAGCCACCTTATCTGGCTCCTCTCAATGTGGAAGAGCAGCGGTTCTACTCCAAGTTTTTCCCGAATGACAGTGCTTCTCACCCTATCTCTAAGGGATAGCCCAGCCACCCTGTGGAGAAAACTCATTTTGGGTGCTTGTATCCGCGATCTTGGTCTTTTGGTCACAACCTAAAGCTCATGACCATAGGTGAGGGTAGGAACGTAGATCGACCGGTAAATTGAGAGCTTTGCCTTTTGGCTCAGCTCTCTCTTCAGCACGACAGACCGGTGCAGAGTCCGCATCGACAATGGAGGCACGAAACATTGCCCACTCTGACTCAATGTCCGCTGCCTCCTTCGGAACTTGGTCAAAGCTCTCTCGGAGGTGGGAGTTGAAACTCCTTCTGACAGGGGACTCCAGCAGTTCCCAGCAGACCCTCACAATGTGTTTGGGTCTGCCAGGTTTGACCAGCGTCCTCCCCCTCACCATCCGAACCAACTCACCACCAGGTGGTGATCAGTTGACAGCTCCACCCCTCTCTTCACCCGAGTGTCCAAAATGAGTGTCCAAAAGTGGCTGCAACTCTGACGACACAACCACAAAGTCAATCATCGTACTGCGCCAAGGGTGTCCTAGTGCCAAGTGCACATGTGGACACCCTTATGCTTGAACATGGTGTTCCTTAAAGAAAAATCCGTGACGAGCACAGAAGTTCAATGACAAGATACCACTCGAGTTAAGATCAGGGGGCCGAGGATCGGACCGCCAAGGCCTCTGCCTCCGGCCCCCACCCAGCTCCTTTGCACCCAACCCCTTTGGCCCCTCCCACGAGTGGTGAGCTCATGGGAGGGGAGACCCACGTTACCTTTTCAGGCTGTGCCCCACCGGGCCCAATGGGTGGAGACCCAGCCACCAGACGCTCGCCATCGTGCCCCACCTCCAGGCCTGGCTCCAAAGGGGAACCCCGGTGAACCGCGTCCGGCCGTGGGAAAACAAAGTCCATTGTTATTGCGCATCCTTGGAGTCTATTGAGCCACTCTTTGTCTGGTCCCTCCCCTAATGATATTAATAATAATAAAATAATGACACAAACGACACGAGCAGTAATAATGATAATAATAACCCCTGATCACACATGTATAGTACATATATTGCTTATACATGATCTTTTCCTATTTGGAAGCATCAATTATTTGATTGATTATGGTCATTACCATTATTATCTTCATTATTATATTCACATATAACAATTTACACCCTAATTTAAGGATTATAGACTAAATTGATCTTAAACATAAGTAAAAGTGATGACGTAATAATGAAATACATGGAAAGATATTAGATATAAGAGATTATCCACCTTCTCGCAGAAGACCTCCAATATCTTGTCACTTATAATGAACAGCATAGGACACTCATATAACAAAATCACCAGATTAGGGCAGACAAGTGGAGGCTTGGCGGCAGGAGATTATCAATCTTCTTGCAGCAGAACTCCAGCAGGTTGTCTCTTTTAATGCACAGCATAGGACACTTGGCCAAAAGTGGGGATGCAGCCCCTCTCTGGCAACAGGTCCACAAAGTTCTTAGCCTCGCTCTCTTAGTGTGAGACACATTCTACCCAAACTAATTATTATTACCATCAACACTAATAACCATTGTATTTATGATAATGAGCAACAAATAAAAAAATTAATTAAGCGCACAATAAAACTTAGTGTGACACATGATTGTTATGTTCCCATATGATGATGGTTTAATAATGAGTAATGTCACATTATATTATATGTACGTATTGTACGTGTGTGTAGATGTAATATTTTGTTCATGTATTAATAACATGCTGTATATTGTGCCAATATAACTGGCTTTATTGTTATGAATAGGGGGTGGGTGTAGATAAGCTTGTTTTCTTCCCACTCCTTTTCAAGCAATAGTATGAATCATACCAATAACATTCATTTCTTCATTCATTTTCTATGCCGCTTATCCTCATAAGGGTCGCGGGTATGCTGGAGCCTATCCCAGGTGGCTTTGGGTGAGAGGCGGGGTACACCCTGGACTGGTCGCCAGTCAATCACAGGGCACATATAGACAAACAAACACATACAATCATTCACACTCACACTCTAATGGACAATTTAGAGTTGCCAATTAACATAACGTGCATGTTTTTGGCATGTGGGAGGAAACCGGAGTACCCGGAGAAAACCCACACATGCACGCACGGGGAGAACATGCAAACTCCACAAAGAGATGCCCAACGGCGATTCGAACCCTGAACTTCCTGACTGTGAGGCCAACATGCTACCCACTCGACAATAACAATCAATGATAAAATGATTGAAAAAATAATAATACGGTCATGTTTACTGTGTAATATGCTGAGCATAATAATAACAAGGGGCCGCACGGTGGCTGAGTGGTTAGCACATTGGCCACACAGTCAGGAGATCTGGAAGACCTGGGTTCAAATCTCCGTTGGGCATCTCCGTGTGGAGTTTGCATGTTCTCCCCGTGCGTGTGTGGGTTTTCTCCGGGTACTCCGGTTTCCTCCCACATTCCAAAAACATGCATGTTAGGTTAATTGGTGACTCTAAATTGTCCATAGGTATGAATGTGAGTGTGAATGTTTGTTTGTCTATATGTGCCCTGCGATTGACTGGCGAACAGTCCAGGGTGTACCCCGCCTCTCGCCCAAAGTCTGCTGGGATAGGCTCCAGCATCCCCGTGACCCTAATGAGGATAAGCGGTACAGAAAATGAATGAATGAATAATAATAACAAAATTGATGCTGCACCTGATTGCAGTACATTGGAGCAGTACTGCAGAAGACACGTTGGAGGGACAGCATTTTTTCATCAAGACGAAAGGGGGCGCTGTCCATCCAAAGGAAGCTGCAAAATCAAGCCAGGGTCAAAGTTCACCTGCTGGCACGGTGTAGTCACCGACTCCGTTTGACCACTAGGGAACGCTAAAGTTGTCCTGGTCCAGTCCAGAAAACATGTCCTAAAAAGAAGACGTTACAGTTCAACGATGACATCATCAGACAATCAGGAAAAGTTTACTGTAAAAACACTGAAATAAAATCTAATCAGCCACAATGTAGCTAGACAGGGAGTCAACACTCATTGACACGTTTTCATGTCCAGACGAGATAGTTTCTAAAGTCACGTGCTCACTCTTGCGTTTTGCCTGTGTGCGCGTGTGCGCGTGTATGCGTGCGCGCGTGCCTTCCTAGCGAGTGACGAGTCTTGCTGTGAGGATGAGGATGCTGAGGACGAGGGCAGCTGATGAAGTGGATCCCCACTCAGGTAAAAAAAAAACCCCAAACATTTAAAAGTCATCAATTGTACTGATAAGATGCGTCTCGCCGCGGAGAAGAGCGAGACAAGCAGTGTGACTAGTGACGCGGGAATAGCGAGAGTAGTGAGGCGTGTGCACAGATCAGTTAGGAAATGGAAGTGTAGTAGCCGCCATAAGCATTATGCTGGCTACTATGGAGCATATCAGCGAGTGAAATGTAGACAAACTTACTGTCACCTTGGCGCGCTTTTCCACGGTCTAAAGTCTCGCGAGTTTTTGACTTTATTTTCACCTGCAGGGCAGTAACATTCCATTCCATTCCATTTTCTTCTGCTTATCCGGGTTGGGGTCGCGGGGGCAACAGGCTCAGTAGGTAAGCAGTAACATTTGTCTCTCAAAATCTGCCAATCTGACGGGCCGAATGGTCTTTTAGAAATGTGAACAAGCTTACGCTTGCACGCGGTCGATCTGTAGTCATATGGTCATGAGTTATGGGTCATGACCGAAAGAACGGGATCGCGGGTACAAGCGGCTTAAATGAGTTTCTTCCATAGGGTGAGAAGCTCGAAGGGGCTCAGAGCCGCTGCTCCTTCACATGGAGAGGATCCAGTTGAGGTGGCTCAAGCATCTAGTCCGGATCCCTCCCGGATGCCCCCCTGGGGCGGTGTTCCGGGCATGCCCAGCCACGGGATTATGTCTCACAGCTGACCTGGAAACGCCTCGGGGTCCTCCTGAGGGAACCGGAAGAGGTGGCTGGTGACTGCAGAGTCTGGATTTCCCTACTGAGACTGCTGCACCCGCGACCCGGACTCGGATAAGTGGATGAAAATAGATGGATAGATCGATGGAACAAGCTTAAGGCGTCTCCTATAGTGTTCCAGCAAAAGTCTTTAACAGAATGAGCGTGCATAATAGAAACAAATATATACTGTAGCAAACTACAACAAAGGTCCATCCAGAACTGGACCATAGCATTGAAACAGCATTGGAGTGAATGTGAAGATCCGGGTAGGACCGTCTGATGTGGACATCACTTGCGCCACCTCGCCCAGACCTGAAAGAACTGCAGAATTTCTTTTGAAATTGAAAATATTTTAATATTGCAGTACACATCTAACACAGGAAATATGCCATTTTATATATGCCAATATGTCATTTTTACCAAAGGAATTAACAAGATTAACATGTTTTGGTGTCATGAGCACTTTAAGCTCTACTAGTCAAAGATCCTCTATATGACAAGCTGTTTTTGAAGCACCGATGGCAAAAAATGCTAATCAAGGACACTCTATACAGGTCCACACTACCATTTTTGAGGACCTACTACCAAAAACACAAGTCAGAGATTCTCTCGGTGAATGGACCAGTTTGCTTTTTTTAAGGACTTACTACCAAAAAACATTATCAAAGATCCTCTATATCAGGGGTTCCTTTGATATAGGACAGAAGAAACGACTGTTGGACACTACATCAGTAAATGGAAATGCACTGACAACCTTGTACTTGGGGCAAACTGTACTGACTAGGTGTTATGGTGAGATCAAATCTGTCCTACACTTTCACCACAGCCCCCATCAATGAACAGATACAAAAAAATGTTATATTATAAAATACAAAAACCCCATCTCAATAGAGAAATTAGGTCCAGGCATGTCAAATCTCTTCATTCAAACTTCTCACATACAAATCAGCACCACAGCGCCCCACACCCTGCTCAGAAGAGACGCCGCCACACATTTTGACCAGTGGCATTTGCCTTTGACAGACAAATTGACAAAGATAAAAGTAATCGGCTCCCAACGACGCGAGCCCGCTCTTATAGCCAATTTTTTGTGACCGACGCATCACTATCACCTATGTGAACATCGTTGCTATATAGTGAGACAGGCCACCATCGAGCAATTGGAAGCTGTGTCAAATAGTGGGACTGTTGTGCCACAGTGACAGTCACTGCCACATTGTGAGACAGGTGACCCGGTCACATGATGTCAGCATACAGGAAATGACCTGATGAGCATCTTACTAAAAAGGCCAGTGAGCTGTTAGACGAGATCCAACAGAACGCCAACATCACAAATGACAAGAATGTCAACAACTTGTCTCCCCAGTGTTACTTTTCTCCATCCAACGGCAAAGGCACACGCACGTCTTCATCTTGTGTGTGTGCGTGTGTGTGTGAGCACTCATAAGCAAGCCACTAGCCACTTTGTCACAGAGCTCTCTGACATTCCATGAAGAGGTGCAGCATCTTCACTTTGGATGAGGTGAAACTGCGGGGCTCCCACCAGGCCTTGGTGTCATCAGGGAGACATGCCCAGCACACAACGTCCTGCTGTTGACAGTTTTGATGAGTTACTTTCATAAAAAGGCTAAAAGTGGTAGCATGTGTCCTGTCGGTGACCCTTCACCCTGAGGGAAGCGCCACCCAGCAGCTTGACGTTGTGGCCGTTCGGAGCCTCCCGCTAACATGTCCTGGCAAGTGTAGGTAGGGTGGGTGGAGTTAGCAGAGAAAACCAGAAAAACTAGACTTGGGGAGGTTTAGAGGGGCGGAGCTAAAATGTGTCAGCACTGAAGCAGCACTTAAAGGTGCAGTTTGAGATCGACGGTGAAGGTCTTCAACACTAACTAATGTGCTGCCACTTCCTGTCTTCACTTGCCCCTCCCCCTCACCTGCAGATCCTTGCTCATGACCCCACTGTATGGAGCATCAAAGGCCGACTTCCTGTTGAGCTTCCGAGGCGTCAATCAGCTGACACAATCAGGAAGCTGCAGGCCAGAGAATCATGGGATTTGCAGACACGGGCTCTGAGGTAAACGGTAAATGAGTAGCTCCAGCCTGCTCCGGGGCCGCCGCTTCTACTGCCGGGAATGGGCCCTGGGCAAGCTGCGGCGCTGCCTGGATGCCCGCTCCGTGCCTGGTCAGCCTACGGGATTGCTAGTAATGGGGGGCCCCGGCACCGGCAAAACCGCCCTATGCACCGAGGCGGTGTGGCCTGCCTCCGAAGCCGGACGTGTGTCCGGGCTGGCGCCGCGATGCCTGGCTTGGCACTTCTGTCAGCGGGAGGCACAGGGGAGCACGACAGTGTGGCGCTTTGTGCTCGGCCTGGTGGACCAGCTGAAGGCGTCATCGCTGCTCCCTCCGGAATACTGCAGCCGTCTTGAAGAGTCACTTGCAGCGTCCTCGCTGGACCCCCTCAGCTGCCAGAAATCCCCTGATGACACCTTTAAGAGGTTGGTGTGACGACATCATTATTCACTAGCAAAACGTTTGGACTAGCTTATTAGCCACTTGATTAGGGACACTAACGTGCTGCATTCAGGTGTAGCCAGGAATGCTCGTTACCTGATTTCAGATTGGCGCATCTGGTCGCATGACTTATGATTTACTGTGTGTGTGCTCATCATCACACCCTAATGTTGTTGACTTCCACATGACCCTGAGGATGCCTGAGGTTGCTGACATTATGACCTCTTGACCTGGCGCCACACATACACGTTCATGCATGCATGCATACCTATACGACAGGACTATTCTGTTGTTTTTAACAAACTACGGCAAAAACGCAAGTCAAAGATTCTCTACATGACAGGAGAGCTGTACCTTTTTAAAAGCATAATGCAAAAAAAGCGAGTCACTGGAGAACTCGCCATTTTTAAGAAACTACTGCAAAAAACGCTAGTCAAAGATCTTCTGTACGACTGTGCTATATCTCTTTTAACACACACACAAACATACGCACTTTGTCACACAAACCGACTCACTCTTTGGGCACTCCATTATGTACACCATCTTAACAAGATCCAATACAAACATTCTGCCTTTTCAAAAATAATATACTTTAAATAATTGTAAAGTATAATTCATTCAATTTTCAAAGTGTAATAGAATTTACAAACATTATTTTATTGTTTTGTCACTGCCTGTTCTCAAACTGACTCTCCAGAAACTACTGACAACATGAAGCAAAGGAATCGCACGCATCACAAAACCATTCCCCTGGTATTTGGGTGCATTTATGAATCCTTAGAACGCGTTTTCTTTCTTCAAAATTGAATCTGGATGCTTCATTTCAATGGGTATAATCTGCAAGGGAAAAAAAACAGTTGAGTTATCACCTGGTAAAGGATGTATACACTTTTGGGACACCCTGTCCATCTACTGTATACACACAATAATGGCGACTTTTGATTGACAGTCAGACTCACTGAGGTAGTCAAAATATGAAAACCAACTTTCCGTCTTCATCCGTCCTTAGGATTCTGTATTGGCTCTTGCAGGTGTAGCTAATGAACGGCCGCTGATGTGAGCATCTCTTTAGGCAAAAAGAAAGTAAGAGAAAGTAAGAAGTGTGTGTGTGAGATGAGGGTGGGGCAGCACATTTCAGGAGTTCCAGTAGGTTGAGTAACATTGTAAAGGTGTGTGTGTGTGTTCGCGCACTGATTCTGCTCTTTCAAATGCAATGTGGACAGACGTATTGGGACCCATTTCCTAATCAAACAATTAATCAATGAGTGGTTGGACCTAAATTTTATTCTTCATCTTAGCAAGACATTTTTTAAATTTATCTGCATATGAACCGAATACATTTCTCCCTCTCTCTCCCTCTCTATTGTATATTGCTTCCATCTTTGCGGATCACTTTGGGAAAAACCCCTCTCTTCCCAGTGAACAAAGCAAGTTAAAAAAAGACATGCTTAGAGGAGTTTGGTGCAAAAGAATCAAAACCGCTCCAACATCAGTGACACAAATGGACACATTCCAAGTCTTCCCGAAGTAAAAGCTTACTTGACATTTTCTTCATGCTTTACCTACTGGAAATGCCCAAATATTTTTGTCCTGTGGTGTACTTTTGGTTAACTGAAGCACCTCTCAGGTTTGTCAGTAGGTTTAAAAACAAATTTGTTCACCCACTTTGTGTCCACAGAGCAGTCCTGGACCCGCTGCTTGCCCTTCCCCCGCCCGCGCAGACACTGATGGTGCTGGTGGACTCCATGGATGTGGGCTACCAGGGAAGCCGAGCCGGCGGGAGGAGTCGCTCCATTGCAGAGCTCCTGGCGGCCCATCAGCACTTACTGCCCAGCTGGCTTCTTCTTGTCTGCTCAGTGCGGCGCCACAACAAGACCATGTGCAAGATGTTTTCAAGTAGGAAAACTCAGTCGTTCTTGCCTCTCGTGAAAATTGTGTCAGGGTTGAAAAGATCTGCGTTGTCTATTCTTGTCTGACAGGTTTTCGTAAACTGTGTCTGGATGATCTGCGGAGGCCTGACCCAGTCCACGATGTGCAACAGTACATCCTGTGCCGCTTGGACAATGAAGCGGCACTGCGCCGTCAGCTGACCCCGGACACGGCGGACATGTTGAATCTGCTCCACATCAAAAGCGGTGGCTGCTTCCTGTTCCTGGAGCGGGTACTGGATGGTGTGGCCGCAGCCGTCATAGGTCTCCGCGAGATCCGGGACATTCCGGGAACTCTGAACGGCCTCTACTTGTGGCTGTGCCAAAGACTCTTCCCTCGGGGGCTCTTTGGTTATGTCAAGCCCATCCTCAATGTCATCCTGGCCGCGCCCATGCCACTCACGCCTCAGCAGATGTTCATGGCACTATGGACCCACGACAACTTGCTCAGTATTACGGAGTTCCAAAAGAAACTGGCAACCCTCTCCCCTCTCCTCATTGATGGTGCTGAGGGCAGCAAATTACTTTTTCATGGTAGCTTTGCAGAATGGCTGACGGATGTCAAGTACTGCACTCAAAAGTACCTGTGCAGCCGAGCTGAGGGTCACAGCATGCTCGCCATGGTTCTGACGTTGCGGGGACCCGTGCTGGACTTTGAAGAGACCGTCCAGCTCGGAACACATTTAATACGTTCTGGTCACCATCAGGATGAGCCTTCCCTTCTGGCACTGTGGATGATCTGGGCTGGGGTGCCTGCTTTGAGCAGCAGCAGCACCCTCGCCACGTCATTAACTCAAGCACCAGTTCTGACCCAGCAGAGAGTCTTTCAGCTTTTAAAGGACAGTGGACTGGTGTCTGCAGTCAATCTACCTAATACAGACTCAAGCTTGGGAGTGCATTATGCGCGTGAAGAAGCAAACAATGTGCAGCAAGAACTTGTGGAAAACTGTGGGCTGTCTATAAACCGGCTCAGTTCTACAGATGGACAGACCTTGCTCGCCACCGCGGCCCTCGAGGGTTCCGCAAATGCAGTCCAGTTTCTGCTGGCGCGTGGAGCTGATCCTCTCATCAGTGACCACCAGGGTCAAACAGCGCTTACGTTGGCCTCCAGGCTGGGTCACATTAGCGTACTGCATGTACTGCTGGACTGGGCACGAGTGCAGGATGCCGGGGCCGCTGTGAGAATGATGGAGCATATAGACAATGACGGCTGGACAGCGCTGCGGTCTGCGGCCTGGGGGGGTTACAGCGAGGCCATCAGGCTTCTGCTAGATGCAGGAGCAGAAGTAGATGGCTGTGATACAGAGGGCCGCACCGCCCTCAGGGCTGCGTCCTGGGGGGGTCACGAAGAGACAGTTCTCATCTTACTAGACTCCGGGGCACAGGTGGACAAGGCTGACTGCAAAGGTCGCACTCCCTTGATTGCTGCTGCCTACATGGGACATTATGAGGTGGTGGAGGTGTTGCTAGACCACAACGCAGAAGTCAACTTGTCTGACAGAGATGGGCGCACTGCTCTGTCAGTCACTGCACTCTGTGTCCCAACAGCGGCAGGGGTCAAAGGTTACTGCCAGGTAGCAAGTCTCTTACTGGAACGTGGAGCCGAGCCCGGACACAGAGACCACGATGGAATGACTCCACTTCTCCTTGCGGCCTATGAGGGCCATGAGGAGATAGTAGAGCTCCTGCTGGACACTGGTGCAGACGTCGATGAGACTGCAGGCCCTGATGGTGCTGCCCCTGTGGCAGCGGCTGTTACT
The DNA here is from genome assembly GCA_024372805.1 of Oostethus manadensis. Classification (NCBI taxonomy): domain Eukaryota; kingdom Metazoa; phylum Chordata; class Actinopteri; order Syngnathiformes; family Syngnathidae; genus Oostethus; species Oostethus manadensis. Next base: position 1,883,658 of record QODF01000018.1, read on the forward strand.
CCATTGCTGGCAGCTGCAGCAATGGGCCACATGAAGACGGTGTCTCTGCTTCTTTTTTGGGGCGCAGCCGTGGATGCCATCGATTACGAAGGCAGGACGGCGCTCAGCCTGGCAGCGGCGCAGGGAAACACAGAAGTTGTACAAGCCCTCCTCGACCGAGGCCTTGATGAAAACCACAAGGACGACCTGGGCTGGACACCACTACACGCTGCAGCCTGCGAAGGCCATCGAGCTGTGTGCGCTGTACTAACTCAGCAAGGCAGCATGGCACGAGTCGGGGAGATGGACATCGAAGGCCGCACGCCGCTTATCTTGGCAGCTCAGGAAGGACACCTGAGTGCAGTCCGATTGTTGCTGGACAGGCGCTCGCCCATTGACCACAGGGCCTACAATGGACACTCTGCCTTGAGTGCCACTCTACTGGAGGGCCACGCTGAGGTAGCTGAACTACTAATGCGGCGAGGAGCTGACACTGATGTTCGTGACGCAGAAGGACGACCTATACTGTACCTCCTGGTGTTGGAGGGTCGACTTGACATGGCTATATTGCTCATAGAGAAAGGGGGGGTGCCCATGGAATCCCAAGACTCAGAAGGCCGGACAGCAGTTCACGTGGCCTCCTGGCAGGGAAGTGTAGATATGGTGGACTTACTCCTGAAGCATGGGGCCAACCCCAATGCACAGGATGCAGAGGGGAGGCCGCCATTGCATTCTGTGGCCTGGACAGGACGCCTGAATATAGGTCGCCATTTACTGGCAGCAAGCGGCATCAACATAGACCTCGCTTGCCACCAGGGAGCGACAGCCCTGAGCATCGCAGCCCAAGAAGGACACACTGATGTCGTCTCAATGCTCCTGGAGCGAGGTGCGAACCCCAACCACGTGGACAAGTATGGTCGCACTCCCATGAAAGTGGCAAGGAAGCGTGGACATGTGCATGTGATCTACCTCTTAGAGCACTTTGGAGCCAAACCGTGCCCAGGTGTTATGCCCAGAACCTGCATCGTCTCTACTGCCAAAGCCAACAAGATATCATCCTTAAACATTTCAGGCTATAATGGTGCTGAAGCTGTGTCCTCCTCGCCGTCTTCTCTAGGCTCCAATGCAGAGCGCTTTCACTCAACCCACAGCTCCCAGACATCCTCCACCGGATGCTCCATGGCCACTACACCAACGGTCCCGGCCGACAGTCTCAGCTTTATCCAGCAGATCCAGCAGCATTCGCTGCCCCGAAGCCGCAGCCGTCCATCCACACTCCCCCCACCGGGTGGCTCCAGTGCTGGCAGCAACCGGAGGCCCCACAAAAACAGCCCCCCACAGACCCTTTGCACCGTGACCGCCATGGTCCACCACTGTGAGTTGCCTCCAAAGGACTTGTCACATGGACTGGACTACAAAGATAGAATGAACCAGCAGAACCTAAGCCGAAAGACTGGTGCTAAAACTGTAAATGGTGACCCTGCGAGATTCCCATCCAAGATCCAGGGTCCCCACCACAGGGAAGATTGGGATCCTCCCCCCAAACACAACATCCTGTCACCTGCTCACCTTAGCTTTAGCCTAGTGTCGCCCTCTAGTGCCTTGCCAGGGGACATGGTATCAATGAAAACCTCAGACCCCCAACTGAACCTCAAACAGGCTATCAAGCTGCAGTTTGAGGGTCCAACCAGCGCAGCCTTATACAAGAGAGAAACCCCCCTGTGACAGCCCCCAAGACATGCTAGCTAATGGTAGTACAGAAATTAATAATTACTTATTTTATTATTATTTGGGTAAAAAAAAAGTTTGTTGAGCAGAGCTCACACACTAAAGACTTACTTTGTCATTAGGATTATAGTTCTGTTTTCTCGTATTTGTGTTATTCTAATTTATTTTTAATGGATTTGAGACGGAGCTAGTAACTACTGAAGAATGATGTTATTAACTATAGTAATAATCATAATACCATGTCAGTGAACACATAACTGCTTAAGAGCGTAGTGATGTTCATGTTGCCTTGTTGTGTGTTGTACCATACTGTTTGTAATATTCCACCACCTCGTTTGGCTAGATGAAAAACTACACAGCAGCAAATTACAAGCCAATAAAACATATGTTAAATAACATGTACACACTTTGATACGTTTTGTTGTTAGTGTAGGTCAATATATGCTAAGCTATAAAAAAAAACCCATCTTAGCTTTGTGTTATGTATGATAAAGTAAATTTGATTAACATCTAGTAATATAATACCATTCATATCTAATTAATAATAAAGATTTTTTTTTTTTACAAAAAAGGAGCTATGCTGCACTTTGAACATTCATGTTTCACAGAAAATATTTGCGAAGAGGTGCTCAGACGTGTCGTTGGCTGTGAGCATGCCACATTAGTTTAAAATGCTGCTTCGTGTCTTTATTTTTGCATCACTCCTCCACTGACAAACAGTGCATACGCCGAGTGGGAATGTTGTCATAGAAACAAGTCATTATCATTAAAAATTAAAGCACCAACTGGCAAACAAACAAAGAAAAACATCAACATCAGACAGAAAATGAGCAACCTAAAGCATGTAAAGAACATGTAATAAACCCTAAAATATGCAAAGTAAAAAAGTAAACTAAATGGAGGGTGCCAAAATGAAAACATTAATTAAAGTAAGACGTGTAAACAACAAAAACTAAGTCAAGATTTTCAAAATATGCAAAAGGTAAAAAGGGGAGAAGGAAACACCTGCTGAGGAAACATGACGCGTGCTGGAGAACAATGAGGAAACAGGATAGTTGACAGGAAACAGGAAGTAGCATTCAGCACTCAGCAACAAGCTCACTTTCATCAGGCACACTTTGAAGCCCGCAGCATTTATTCTAAAGCAAAATGAAACTGAAATTACATCTGAGTCACGAACAATTCTGAGCCGGAGTCATTTTGAAGAACATATCTGTGTGTGAACATCTAAACCAAGTCTGAAACAGAACCAGTTCTGAAATTCTAAACCATTATTATTTGTAAGAACCAAACTACAAATGCACGTCGACCAGATGTGAAATAGACCTGTAGCAAAAACTTAACACCACCGGAACTATTTCTGACAATTTAAGCTAAAACCACATGTAACCTAATAAAGAAATCTGTGAAAAATTGCTTGGATATTTATAAAGTTTTAATTCAAGCCACAGCAAGAATGTATATACATAAAAAAGGGATTGGGGTTGTGGCGATTGATATTTAACTTCGTAGTTATTTTTTAAAAATGCATGTGACAATGATGAATATTTGTAAGCAGCTTTGAGTATGGCAGGGGTGTCCAAAGTGCCGCCCGAGAGCCATTTTCATTTTTACTTTTTTTTTACTGGCCCTTGGCATATTGTAAAAATAAAAAAATCCATTACCATAAGAATATATTGAATAAATTGGTTTGGTTTTATCACAGTCAGGAGGTTCTGGGTTTGAATCTCCGTTGGGCATCTCTGTGTGGCGTTTGCATGCTCTCCTCGTGTGTGCGTGGGTTTCCACCGGGTACTCCGGTTTCCTCCCACATTCCAAAAACATGCATAGAATCGGTAAATTGGCAGCTCTAAATTGTCCATAGGTATGAATGGGAGTGTGACTGGTTGTATGTCTTTGTTTGTCTATATGTGCCCTGCAATTGACTGGCGACCAGTCCAGGGTGTACCCCGCCTCCTGCCCAAAGTCAGCTGGGATAGGCTCCAGCATACCCATGACCCTAATGAGGATAAGCGGTATAGAAAATGAATTAATGGTTTGGTTTTAGCATTTTTATTGTACATATGTATCAAAATGGCCGTCACATTCTTCTAATCTCTCTGTATGTGGATCCCGATGGAACAGTTTGGACACCCTGATTTATGGTCAAGCTTACTGCCTTAAAGGCACAGAAGCTCAGAAACACACAGGTCTAAACTAAAATTTGTTTATTTTGGTCAAGTAAAATCAATCACAAAAAACAGGTTGGATTAAATGTAAATCAATCAAACGTGAACTTCAGTGATTAAATACCATCAGTCATAGAATCATGGCAGAAGCCTTGCCACAGTAATTTTTTTTAGTGTTGGATTGCCATGTATTGGTAGACCTTCACACAGTGGTTCATACTGTCACACACAGCGAGATGGCCCTCTGGCAGGAGGGTCATCCCACGTGGACTACTTAAACCCTGGGTCACTAACGTCCATCCTGCTCCGTATTCTGGGTACACCAGGACCCTGTGGGTTTCCCCCCAGTCAGCCACCAGCACATTGCCCTTAGAGTCAATACAGACACCCCAGGGGCAGCGTAGGACAGGCCCCATGGCTGAGCAAACCCCCAGAACTCGTACTGTGCTCCAGCCTGGCTCCAGGACTTTAATGCAGGGCACGCGGCCTGTTTCTGTGCCTCGTTCAGACACGGCGACCATCCCTGAGCTTAGGCATGCTGCCACCAAGTAAGGCCGGTGGAATCCGGTCACAATGGTGCGCTCTAAACGAGAACCGGTCTTATGGTCGAGCTTTAAGGCAATGAGGGTACCTTTACGGATATCAGCTACTAAGAACTCGTCCAACGTTGTCACCGTCACGCCCCTGGGAGCCTCCAGCTCATCTTTTGAAGAACCCAAACCTGACCCTCCGAAGGTCTGGAGGAGTCGGCCATGTCGACTGAACACCAGTAGAGACCGCTCCGCTGCACAGCTCAGTGCGATCAGACCCTTGCCGTTGACTGCTATGTCAAAGAAGTTCCTGCATCGCCTGGCCAAGCCCTCAGCGTTTGGGGAGGTGATTTGCTGGAGGACATTGCCTCGAGGGTCTGTGACCTGGGCCAAAAGATTAAAATTTGTTTAAGCACACATAACTGCCACTTTGTTAATCACAAATGCACAGAAACCTCTAAGTTCAACACTTAAAAATTTTAAAAGACATTTTAGTAGAAATATTATAAATTATAGTTCAAAAAGTCCAAGCAATGCAGGTGAGAGGTCGCATCGAAAGTTTAGGTCAGCATGTGTTTGCTTTTTATTTATCTTTTTTCAACCATGGACTGGTGTCTAGTCAGTCACAGGACATACTAAGATAAACACAGATTATCGCTATTGTCTTTATCTCAAATTGGAGGCACTTCAGCGTGTTGGACTTCAGAGTTTCTCCTGCCTGGATGCTCATTACACAAACCTGAACACGAGCATTCCCACAGTCCACAATGAAGAGCTGCCCGTGTGGTGTGCAGAATATACCACTTGGCAGAGTGAGGTCCGCCCGACCCGACCCTTGCTTCCCAAACCGGTGGATTGGATGGCCTTCCCTTGGTGTGCACCAAGATGTCTCTCCTTCTTCCTGCACTCCCACCAGAGCTAGACCTTGGCCTTTCTTGGGCTCATGCGAGGATACATCTAGGACAGAAAGAGACAGAGACCTAGCGACTAACGGCTGAGTCGGGTCGCTAGCTGGGACCTGATATGACAGGGCCTGTCTCCTGTCAAACACCGTGAGCTTCCCACTGGGAGGTGGCGAAGATGAACTTAAGTTGCTGCAATTGACTGTCCAAGCTCCCACACGTTCATTCGGCCGAGTGCTGATCAAGGGGCGTGTCCTGTGAGTCAAATCCATCGCCGATTTGGACAGGCGCCCGTTGTAGCTCAAAGAGCTTCTGTTCACACCATAGTCACAAGAAGGACTGACCACAAAGGTGTATCTGGAGTCCAGGCTGTCCGCTGGCGAAGGTGCTCGGCCGGAATCGCAGAGTGTCCCAAGGGAATGCTCGTCCGAGGACTGGCTGAGGCATGAATGAGGACGTCCTCGAGAGGTGAGGTCCAGGCAACTGTGGCTGGCTGCGGGCTCTCTCTGACTCTTCCTAGAGGATGACAGAGATCTTGTTCCAGCCCTCAGAAGTCCACTGCCTTGATTGGACTTTCCATTAGCTGTGCTTTGGCTATCTAAATTTACAGCATGATGACCAACATGTCCGCAACTCCCTTCCAGTGAGAAAGACAAGGAGCCAGCAGGTAGCGTCCTCTTGCTCCTGGAAGTGAGGAGCTGGCTATTGCTGCTTATTGACCAATCATATTCATTACTATCAGGTTTGAGGACAGTTTGCGGGTCCTCAGGGGATTTCAAGGAAGCCATTGACACCTCTTCTGCTTCTGGGTCACGCAAGTAAGACAGGCTAGTGCTTTTGACCGCCCTGTCTAATGTGGAGGTCCATCCTTGTTCCTCTGGGCATCTTTCTACTTCGATACCTTGCTGTCTAGTCTCTGCAGATGGCATCTCCTGAGAATGAAGAGCACACAGCTGACCGTTTGGACCACAAGCTCCCGCAAGCAAAGAAATATTCTGGTCCTGTACTCGGATTTCTCCAAAGGTGACAGCATTCGGTTGGGAGCTGGGCTTGAAGGTCACTTTCTTCAGGGAAACAGAGATTTCCCAGGGTTTAAGGAACTCTGCAACCTCCTTCTGCAAAACATTCTGGTTTGGAGATGCTTCCTGAAATTGCTGCTGAAGGAGAACCAATATTCTGAGCCTTTGGTCCAACAAAGACTGGCTGACTCTGGCTGCTGCTACATTCTCCCTCTGGACCTGCTCCAGCTGCTGCTGAGTGTCGCGATGGTCCTGTTCCACCCGCTCCAGCAGGCGGCGCTCCTCTCTGCGAGCTCCCAGGATGGCGCGCTCTATCCCCCGCTTCACGGCATCTGTCTCGGTGGCGTGGCGCTCTTGCAGACGATGAAGCTCTGCCTCAGCCTGGGCAAGATCACATTGAGCCTGTGTTGCCCAGCTTGTCGGGGACTGGGTCTGGTGGGCGGGGCTGTGGGCTACAACAGGAGAGGTGGGGTTGCTAGGTAAAGGACTTCTTTGAATCATGATGGATGATTTTTACAGTGAGTTTCTGGAAACAACAAATATGGCAGAAGGGAATATGAATACAAACAACCAAAAATTGATGAAATTATTCTTTACAAGATGACTTTTTGGGATCATTCTTTGAATTGGCCATATGGGGGAGGTTCCAAAATTATTTTTTTGTAGCCACACCTTTATGCAGTCTGTCACCAAAATATGCCACCACAACACGATGTTTTGTGGACTTGAGTTTTTTTGTGTGTAATCCTAACAAGCAAAATCAATTTAGCGCTAGGCAGCGATAATGATGCACTAGTTCATAATTTCTACGTGTTAATTTTGCTATGATAGAAATCCGATGTGTTTAACAGCATCAGGCACAAGGCCATTATTTATTTATCTTCATGTTTGTTAGCCGTGCGGTTGCTAAGCTACCAAGCTGCTGTTGCAGAGTGATACTGCTGCACAGGTTCAAGTTTTCTGCAGGGAAGTAATTTGCATTCAAGAGCCGCAGGCATAGTGTAGGCAGCAAAAAACATTTACTTTTACTGTGTTGACTCAAATAAAAGCTCACTTTTCTTCCTACACACCGGTCAACAATGTACAGTAATAAAGCCAAGCAGGTGAAATAAATAACTAAGTAAAGACATGAAACAAATGTTTAGGCTAGAAATTCGACAAAAAAACCCTGAAAAGGGACACCAAAATATAAGACATATTTAGAGTTATTTCACACTCTTTTTTTTAAATAAAGGACATAATCTCACGAGTTCATAGTTTTCAATGTAGACGCTACATCACCGGTGTCCAATTCAAGGTCTGGGGGCCAAATTTGGCCTGCCATCTGATTTTATTTGGCTCTTGAAATCCTACAAACAATGCATGGCAAACAGACTTATTTTAATATTTTTATTTTATACACATTGTATTATAAAAAAATATGTATGTTTTATTGTTTAGATTTTTTATTATAATGTATATTACATTTAATTTGTATTTTCTCATACTTAATTTTATATACTGAAATATATTTACAGTATATAAAGTAAAAAATAAAAAATATCACCTAATCTTTCTTTCTAAATGTATTTGTTTGTTTCTAAATTTTTTATTTTTTTATTGTCAAACCGAACTCAAAATCTATTGTTGATTTTTAATATAATATTATTTAATTATTAGCATTAACCTATTTTTCAATATGTTTGTTGGTAAAACAATACAGGAAAATGATAATCAATATGGTATTACAGTTGGCCCTCTGGGGGTAACTGTAACTGTGATGCGGCCCACGGTGCAAATGCGACACCTGTGCTCTACATGTAAATAGACATGAAAATAAAAACAAGCATTGAATGAGAAGGTGTCCAAACCTTTAACCTGTAATGTATGTGAGCCAAATATGTGTGTATGTATACACATATAATTATATATAAAAAAATAATTAATACAAATGTAAATTTTATATACATAATCGTAAAATTTTCTTCTTTAAAATATATTATTTATATTATGTTTTTTATTTTTTGGAAATAATTTAAATAAAAAACAACAATAATGTATTTGTTAATAGGTATAATAATATATAAGAATATACACATACTGAAACTGGGTCAAATATACAATATATACAGTATATATATGCCACCACCATATCTAATATACTCTATTATATACTGAATATAAATTAATACACACAGTACATTATACATTCTCTTTGTACAACTCACAAACATTATTGTTTTAGCTGCTGTTCAAGTAAAATAACAGAAGGCCAAAGACATTAAAATGGGAGGCAAAATGTTCCTTCCATCATCACTTTATACACATCTGTAAAAAATTTCTAGCACAATTAACACATGCACATCATGTCTATCTACACCTCGTTGTTTCGACTGCAGACAGTAGCACAGTGTAGCGTCCCCACACTCCGAAAATCACAATAATGTCATAACTAAGCGTGTATGTATGGTCTAAATAAACAGAAAAACAATAACTGGATATTTCTATCACTAACATAAATCTTACTGCAGAAGTACAATTTGCTCGTAAATCCCAGAAAATACATACACTGAAAACATGCAAATTCACCCGAAATTACGTGGCGTCTTTGAACATAATCCTTCTTGGCTTTTAATAACACTGTTAACGTGTGATTCAAATGTTGTGGTACTATTAGTTAGGTAAATACATTTTCAGACATATGTGCTATCTTGAAGCTTTATTAGAACTTTCAGTTCATTTAGATCTGTTAACACATACAAATATATTAATAATTGTGTCCTGTTATTTATTTTTTTGCTTAAAAAAAACTGTAAAAATTAGCATATTTAACACATAGTTGCAAATGGTGATTAATCATGATTAATTTGAAAACTGATCAATTTGATTACATTTTAATCATTTGGCAGCCCTACTATAAAGTCATCAAAAAGAAGTACTTAAAAGTGTGTCTTACCTTGGCCAGCTTCCCTTTACTTCTCTTGCCATCGCCTGTTGCTAGGAGACTGGTAAGCTGACTCCAATACTTTCCTCCATGTTCTCCTGACCCACAGTCAGGAGACCTATGCAGATCTTACACAAAAAAAAATCAAGTCTTGGGTTTTGAAGCAGCAGCTGGGAATTTCATTTTACAGTTGCACACAAGAAACACCAGAACAAAGATGTGCTGCTGACAATGATTTTATAAATTAATAAAAACATTCCCTTTAGTGTTCTTGTGACAGTTTTTTCTATCTGGTATCCCCCCCACACGTTATTATATAGAAAAATATTTGTAACATTCTTTCAGAATGGTTTGTGTCCTGATGCTGCTGCATTCAACATATCTCTGCGCTGTATAGCCATTGCACTGTTTTTGTTTTTACAGTATTTACATTTTACTCATCAGTTTTTGTGTTGTCTCTTCCAGTAGCGGGTAATGCCGGCAGGTTTTGCATAGTTCGGGTTTCAAAGGTAAACAAAAAAAAGGTACACTCAAACAGGGCACAAAAACAACAACAAAAAAAACCTCAATTGCTTAGTAAATAACATCTAAACTTGGCAAATAAGTAGCGTGAGCTTGTTTGGCATCATTAATCATTGTAAAAAAAGGTGTCCAACTTTTTTCCACTGAGGGCTGTACATTGAAAATGAAAGGATCAGGGTGCCATTGTAAAATATGTAATTTTGTAAAAAGGGCTAAAACAAACCCATGAAGACATATCTTAAGATGTTATACACTGCTCAAAAAATATCCGGATATCTGGCTTTCAGGTGAAATTTCAGGATGATTCTAAAATACACTATATCCTTGACAGGTGAACCTAATTTTAAGCATATCAAAATTTTTGAATGCACATGTCCAACTGCTTGTTCAAAATTTTCAGTTTCTGAAAAGGAGCTGAACATTAAAATCACAAAAGTACGTGATCCGTAAATCAACCAATAAGGGTCCTGGTTCAATTAGAACTGGTATTTAAATAGTTCATCTTCATCACTCTGTTAATATTTTGACATCATGAAACCAATATGACATCTAACAATTGAATAACAGAACTTCTCAGAGGAAGACACCAATGACCTCTGAGTGTCAGAATTTGAACAGCTAATTGCAACAAAGATACAGAGCTACTAAAAGAATCCGCCATATAGTTTGCTTTTGCCAAAAAAGTCGCCTGCGGTGAATTCTGCAGTTCAGCTGCTTGAAACAGTTGTGAAAAGAGTACTGAAACATTAACAGTTGGACATGCATGCGAAAGTTCACCCGTAAAAGGTTATAAAATGCATTTCAACCTGAAGCTACATACCCCTAACTTTATGAAAGTAGGGTTAATGTTTTCAGTAAAAACAACCTGCATGCTTTGTTTTATAGGTGACAACTGATGTATTACACTACATCTTTTTTCAATGTTTGCTGTTGTTTAGGTTACTTGTTAGAATGTCGTGGGCCAATAAAAAAAACAAGCTGAGTGTTCCAGATTGCCCCTGGATAGCACTTTGAACACCCCTGCATTCAGTCAAAGCTTTACAGTAATGACACCCTAAAGAGGCTGCCAGTGGAACTGCAATCGGTCCATACAACACAGTTGCCTGCTGTGAAATTATCTTTTTGCCTTTCAAGCATTTACAGTTGTAATATTAATAAATGGGACATGTGGATCTCCCTGATTTCTACTGTGAACAACAAATGGTGTGACTCCAGGAAGACATCATCTGGGGAGGTTAAAATGCCCTTAACAAACATTGTGTTCTGAGATACATAGTCTTAAAAGCTCTTTTCCCTATTTTTTTTTTTTTAATCTGAACTTGAATTACATAGCTTTTTCTTGAAGCAAAAGGATCATCAGGTTCATTGTGCGCAGGTTGAAAAAACAAGCTTTTAAAGTGTGTTGCTAGTAGTTAGCACCAAACTGCTAGAACAAGGAAGCTATGGCACCAGACACATACTGTAGGCCCAAGACAACGATCCAACCTCAAACTGGTCCTAACTGGCAATGCAGAGCATTGTGAACTGGGCAGAAAATGACAGTGAACGCCAGCGTTAAAAGATTCATGATCAAGGTGCTTGGTGTTCAATTACCAATCACACAGCCTTCCTAAGTAAAATACATTGTCGTCGTCTGTAGAACATGGGAAATCTTTAAAAAAGGTAGGTTTTGGACACATTACAGTTCAATCTAATTGATTACCCTTTGAAAATACCTCGACTAGCACCAACCAAGTGCACTATTACTTAGGCTGACAAACAACACAAAGAAGTTTGTCCTATAGTATAAATAATATAATACATGATATGCACAATGTCTTTTAGACATCCCATAATGCTTTTGGTATGAGAGTGTGGCCATGTTTAATGTCTCTGTTGACAATCCAGTGGCAAACGTGTAAAAATGACGACCAGGTGGTGCCTACTCCTCGGCGTCGTTGCCAACAAACGGGAGTGTGACGGCGTGCTCTTGAGCAAGGGAAGCCAGCTCCTTGAGGAACTCGCAGAAGACGACGGCGCAGTAGACTGCGTTCTTCACGCGCAGCGCCTCAGCTTGCTTCTCCAGATTAGAGGCTCCGCCTCCTCCACCGCCGCTGCTACCACGGAACAGAGCACTGTGCAGTGTTTGGCCACCAACCCGTACGTGTGCCAGTGCCATCTGGGCAGCGCTTCGAGTCCGGGTGGGGCTGTTGGTGTGGCGAAGGATCAGGTCGCTAAGAGATGACTTGCGACTCTTGACTTGGAGAAAAGAATGCCATGAGTCAGGATGTGAGCCTCACAAGCATCATAGCTCTCCAACACTCACCTAGTGAATCAGAGCGCCGCAGAGCAGGCATGGCACCAGGGGGCTCGCTCCAGTCCACTTTCCCACGAGCCACCAGGTACAGTTGGGCTTTCTTCAGCATGGAAGGGAAGTCCTCATGGGATGCGGCAAAAGCCTCGATGCGGTTCTTCACAGAACCCAAAACCTGTCGAGACGCGAGAGAGTGTAATTGGGCGGGGCTAGGCAATGTTGACATACCAAGGGTGACGTGTACCTGGATGAGAGACTTGACACTGGGCTGGAAGACCATGTTGGTGTTGAGCAGGAAGGATCGCAGGAGTGGTTGAGGGTAGCATGCCAGCTGAGCCACCATACCTGTCAACAGGACGTTGACATACAGAGAGTTCTGGAGCATGTTCTCCAGCTTGGTGAGTAAAACCACCATAAACGGACCTGCAGAGACACCACAGGGAGATCCTTTGCATGTTCTGTAAAAAAAATCAGTTAAGGGACGCAATGAGATTCTTACCTGTGTACGGCTGACATGAGGCCCCATTGAGTGGTCTGGCTGGACTGCAGAGGGCTGATCCAGAAGATTCCCTTTTTTCATCATTGCACATGTTTGCTTCGAGCCCCGATATGTGCTCCTCCTTCAGTTGCTCATCACTAAGGGACTTGGGGTTGGTTTTGCCCTGCTGGCAAGCTGCGGAACTGCGCACGGTCACACGGTTTTCCAGATCTCTTAGCTCCTGTGTGAAGGTCTCAATGTTGATGCCTTCACCATTAGAACCTTCAGTAACGTGTGCCTCATCGGGAGATTGTTCCAGAAGTTCCTCGATGAGACTCTGCACCGTGCGCCCGCTGTCGCATGAGTGTGCCTGATGCAGGTTAGAGGTGTCGTCAGCGTCCGACAGATGCGGAGTGGAGGCAGATTTGGCATCGCTGCCGACGTCGCTCTTAAATATGGACTGCTGAACAGGGCAGCCCTGGGAAGAGCATGTGATGACAGAACCGTTTTGATTTGCGTTCTCATCTAAAAACTGCTGGTCGTCCAAGTCTCTCTTCACTTTCTTCACCTCATGGCTCAAACATCTCGCCCCTGTCCCAGCCGTCCCGTTGTAGATGGCAACATAACCAAGAGTGATGGTGTCAGGATTGTGAGGTGCTGGCGTGGGGGCAGGTTGGGAACTGGATAAAGGGACATGCGAGGAAGAGGGCACGAGAGAGGGCACAGATTTTGAGACAACATCTTCTCCTTGCAAACTGCGTTTCTTGGAACTCGGCGTGAGGCTGATGCAGTTGTTTTGGCCAATGGTCACATCCCACTCACCACTGTCCCGCTCTGAGCTGCTCCACTCGGACCGGGCCGCAGCCACAATTGCTGCCCTGTGCTGGCCCAGAGACGGATTGCTGCCACCTGGCTGGAAAGAGAAGTGCTCGGGGAACATGGCCATAGAGGGGTTGGAGGTAGGAGGGGGCGGCGGTAGAGGTGCTGTACTTGGGGAAGGGTTTTCACCGTCGTATGGTGCTGACCATCCCCGACAAGCCCAAGAGCAAAGCTCAATGCCTCGTCGAGCGTCTTTCAAATAGTCCAAGTAACCTGATTCCCACTCCAAACTCTCGTGCTGCTGGGGGTGCATGGGGCTGTCCAGGGCATAAGAGATGGGGGTGCCAGGCATTGGCGGCTCCATGTTGGGGGGGTTAGGGGGTCCACCTCCTGACCCGACTCCACTACTCTGTTGGCGGATAAAGAAAGCCAAGCGCGATGGCGTGCTAGGTCTGGGTGGGGCCGGGGACTCCGCTCCAGCATTGTTGAGCACTGCAACAGAAAGAGCCACAAGTCTACTTGAAGTCAAAGTCACGTGACACTTGGTGGTGATGAGCGAGGCTCATTAACTGGATGATAGCTTTCACGGCTTGTTTTCACAGATAGACAAAAAAAATCTACAGTGAAATTTGTCTTATCACATTTATTTTGCATAAGGAGAATACAGTTTAACACACCCTTGAGAGTCTGAAAAGTTGAAAAGTCAGCAGGAACATTAGTGATGATGTTTCTCTGACCTTTGCCTCGAAATGCAGCATCTTCATCCCGCTCAGTAGAGGGTGCACTGCTCAGACGGCAGCATTCCGGGATCAGTGACAGGAACTTGTCTGCGCACTTCCCATACATGTCTGTCTCCCTGATAGCACGTCGTTGACTCAGCATGACATGACTGCAGGGGAGCAGGTACCTGGGTGGGTGCCAAACAGTCATAATTAATACTGTAGTTTGGTTGATGATGCGCTAAGCATATCTGCCCTTTGTGGAAAAGAAGCTAGTTGCTATGCAATAACAATGACATACCTGAGGATGAGCTGCAGCATGATGTCTTCACAGTTGAAAGCCAAAAGAGTTCTGAAGAGGCTCAAAGACACCATGCAGAGCTACGACACAGCAAAATGTTTAATTTTGCCATCTCCACCAGAGGTAAGAGAACATTCATTCATTCATTTTCTGTACCGCTTATCCATGGTTTGGTAATTAGAAAAAATGACAAAACAATTGTTTCACAAAACTTTGTAGTGGGCTGGCACATGGGGCAGTCGATTTTGGTGCAGATCTGCATAGAGGTGCAGATTAAAGGATTTATTTTTTTACTTGTTTTAACTTTTTACTAGGTCACTAATAGGGATGTAAATGTACACTACAATCACAGTTTGGTAAGTACAGTACCTCAGTTTTAAGGTCATCCCTCGGTTAATTTTGCGTACAGTAAGAGAACATCATCAAAATCCTGTCAATATATACCAAGCTGTCTAAACAAAACATCAACACCTTAAAGCTTTGTGTAAGTAATCAAGCAAATTATTGTTCATTGATTCATTATCTATCCCACTTGTCCTTCTTGGGTCACAGGGGTATGCTGGAGCCTGACTTTGGGCGAGAGGTAGGGTACTAACTTTATTTTTACAAAATTAAAGTTCCTTATTAGAAAAAGTTTTTGTCTAAGCCAAATGTTCCCCAACAGGGACTTCAATGATGGAGAAGTGTCTCCAGGCTCTATTGACAACATTGCTAGCCAACGGCTGGGCTGAACTAAATGAAAGAAAGACACCATTTCTGTCCCTCACTTGTAATAAGGATATTGTCCATCTATGTACCAAACCAAAGTTTCTGTCCCAAAAAATCATATTATAATCATAATACACACTACATTACAGTCTACTATTACAGTCTGCTTGCATTGGAGCCAAGAGTGGTGGTGAACGACTAGATCCAGAAGATGAACCTCTCAAAAAAAAAAGAAGGTTTGCTGACTTGCTATGTGCATTACAGCCACCTAAAGGACAAGTGTGGAACAGCACCGTCAAGCAGGGTTATTTTTTATTTTTTCAAATCAAACAATCAGTTGAACCTGTTTAGGGTTGTTGCGCTGTGTTCCACTGAGTGACATGCTACCTTTGAGTGTTTCAGACACACAGACTAAAAATATTCATGTAAACAAAACAGTCACACACTCCACCCCTTGGCAGTAAGCACCCCAGTTCAACCCAATTGGACAGACTGTAAGGGACAACACACACACCCACAGGCAGACAGACAGACCCTTGAGTTGCTGCTGATGCGCGTGAGCAATGTGTCCAGGATGGAGTCGTTGTCCAGGCGATGCAGCAAGATGAATCGCAGGAAGGTTTTAAGAAGGGCTGTCTCGCTCACACTGCGCAGGAAAAGTTCCAAGTAGGCGGTGCTGGCGATCATCTCGTCCACTGATGACTATGAACAATTATAAAAAAAATTTTTTTAAACACTTAACATTTCAAAATTAATATGTGCGTTATGGTATGCACCTTGTGCAGGGCGGGGCCCATGACAGGAACCAGGAAGCCGTTGTGTAGGTAGTCCAGGAGCTGGGACCGCACCAGATGATGAGCGACCTGCACCACGGCATTGCAGAACTCCAGCGAGTTCATAAAGAGAACGAGGGAGGACACGCTCATCCAGTCTTCACGCCGAAGGGCGTGCCAGTCGTCCCCTCGCACCTCGATCTTTCGGGGAAGAGACGAGTAGAGAGCGCTTAAGCCAGTCGCCAGCACCTGAGGACGGCCAAAACCTCAAGGTGAGTAAAGGGATTCAAAATAGTCATAGTAGTCAAAATAGTAGACATGAGAGCATGTTAGTACAGGGGTATCCAAACTTCTGCAGAGCTGCATACAGAATAAATAAAGCATGCAGGGGGCCCTTTAATTTTCTATGCCGTGTTCCTCACTAGGGTCGCAGGGGTATGCTGGAGCCCATGCGAGCTGTCTTCGAGTGAGAGGCGGGGTAGACCCTAGACTGGTCGCCAGTGGGAAAGGGCCGACAAACAATCATTCACACTCATTCATACCTATGGACAATTTAAAGTTGCCCATGAACCTAACTTGCATGTTTTGGAATGTGGAAGGAAACCGAAGAACCCAGAGAAAACCTACGCACGCACAAGGAGAACATGCAAACTCCACACAGAGATGTCTTAACAGAGGTTCAAACCAGGGGCCATTTTGATACATTAAAGATACTAAAAACAATCCAATGTAGGTCAATATATGCTAAGTTTGCCGAACAACACTTTGACATCTTAGCTTTTGGGTTATAAGTGACAAAGCAAATAATTATTAGCGTAACATCTAATTTGATATCTTATTAGTAACTAATTACATTTTCAGAATATGCTGAGGGTCAACAAAAAACAAGCTGTGGGACGAAAATTGCCCAAGAACCACACTTTGAAGACTAAAGATTAAATTATTTATTAGTGTGAAGCAACCAAATGTTCTTTAACAACCTGGGAACACGCATGCACACGCACCGGGCAGAAGTAGGAGTTCTCTGCAATGTAACGAGCCACGTTGTCATTGCAGGCCGAGGTGGCCATGACCAGCAACAGTGCATCTCTGGCCTGTTGTCCAATGGTGCCATCGCGGTGGATGAAGGGCACAAGGAGTGAGAAGATCAGCAGGTTAGTGGATCCTTGCTGGATAGGTGTCGCTTGGAACAACATCTCCAGAAGCACAGGCTGCCGGGCCATGGACACGCAGATCTGGTCAGACATTTGGGAAGGTCATTATGGATGTTATGTGACTTGACAAGGAACACAAACAACACACTACCTGATTGAGCAACAGAACCAGATTGTTTTCCAAAGCAGCAGGACAACCAAGTTCTGGGTCGGCGCAGGCCCCCAGCAGCCTGAGCAGGGGGTGGAGGACAGCCACTTGCTGCAGCAAAGGCTGTTGGGATTGGCCAATGAGCATTTCAAACAGCTTGAGCAGCGCCCCCTGGCTGTCTGGGTCCAGACCGCGGCGAAGGTGCCACCGGACCACACACTCTAGAATATCCTGGCTGACCACCAAGTTGAGTATGGGCCCCGCGACTTGGTTGTTGGCGCCGCCCTCCGAAGCCTCGCCAGGCCGCTCCTCAGCCAACAGACAAAGCATCTGGTCCGTGTGGTTCCTCACTGCAATCAAGTCATCAGTGGACGATGACTCACTCTGATCCAGCACACGTGACACCTGTAGCATATAGTCAAGATGTCTAATTATTGTTACATGTGTCATAGTAGCAAACACTCCTGAATTAAGCCCTAAAGCCAGTGTAGAAGTCTTCCTTTAGTTACATGTAGACATTCAAGTGCATAACCACAGTGATGAATCAGCGTGACTACAGCGATAATGTCTTGTCATAGTGTTACTTCCTTTAATTTTGGCAGCCCTAAATGGGTGCTAAATAAGCACAGATGCTCTGCACAAATTTTGTTGTGCACATGTGACAACTACATTTAAAAAGTTGAACATTTAAGGTGCTCACCTGTCTCCAGTGGTTCTCAAACACCATCAGACAAGTCTCCGGGTCAGCTGTGCAGGGTGCCGACGGGGCGGCACCCCGACCTGGCCGACTGCCGGGAGCCCGTGGGTTCAACCTGCTCAGCCAGCTCATATTGGACCAGGCAGCAGAGGCGGGTTAAAGGCTGCAGCAAACAAGAGAAGCTGCGTCGCTCAAAGAGAGGATGATGTGGATGAGTGTTATCAGTCAGGAAGTGCTACAACCCAGTCCTCCAAGGAGACCCCGTCATCCGGTCTGAAGGCAAGACCAATCCATAGCCGGTCTGGACTCTAAACTGTTAGAAGAACACCAACATGTTCATTCATTGGATTAGCATAATGCATCTTTAGGATAAGTGTGTATAGGTTTTTACTTAGTTTGTATTGTTTTCTTGTACATAATAGCAACATTTTACATTTAACTCCTGGTAGACTAAAGACATGCATTTGGAGGTATTCATACATCATGAGTGTGACATCCACCATCCAGCAAACATTCAGTGTGTTTACATGCACTAAAGCAGATTCCCAGAATATTTTGGTCTTCCATGTGAAGACCCTGTTTACATACACTTTATAAATCGATAGTGTGCCTCCATTACGCTGGAGGGCACCTGTGGTCATTTTAGCTTCTTTAGCTATGCTATTTTTAAGTGCAATGTGTTTTCACTATGGCTAAGAGAGATACAACCCCTGGCAAAAATTATGGAATCACCAGTCTTGAAGGATGTTCATTCAGTTGTTTATTTTGCAGAAAAAAAGCAAATCACAGACATGACAAACTAAAGTCATTTAAAACGGCTTTCTGAAAAAGCACTAAAAGAAAGAAAAAAATGTGGCTGTCAGTAACAGTTACTTTTTTAGACCAAGCAGAGGGAATAAATTATGGATTCACTCAATTTTAAGGAAAAAATTATGGAATCACCCTGTAAATTTTCATTCCCAAAACTAACGCCATCAGATTAGATCTGCTTATGAGTGATCACACTTTGGAGAGCTTGCACCAAGTGGACTGAAATGAATCATGGCTCCAACACGAGAGATGTCAATTAAAACAAAGGAGAAGATTATCAAACTTCTTAAAGAAGGTAAATCATCCTGCAATGTTGCAAAAGATGTTGGTTGTTCACAGTCAGCGGTATATAAAATCTGGACGACCTACAAACAAAATGGAAAGGTTGTTAAAAGCAAGCGTATTGGTAGACCCAGGAAGACATCAAAGCGTCAAGACAGAAAACTTAAAGCAATAGGTCTTCAAAACAGAAATTGTACAGCAAAACAAATGAGGAACACATGGGAGGAAACTGGAATCAACGTCTGTGACCCAACTCTAAAAAAACGCCTATAGGAAATGGGATTTTAATACACAAAAAACATCATTAACACCCAAACAGAAGAAAACAAGGTTACATTGGGCTAAGGAAAAGCAATCGTGGACTGTGGATGACTGTTGAAAGTCATATTCAGTGATAAATTGTGAATCTGCATTGGGCAATGTGATGATGCTGAAACTTTTGTTTGGTGCCGTTCCAGTGAGATTTATGTGGGCGACTGCCTGAAGAAAACCTGCAAATTTCCAGTCATTGATGATATGGGGCTGCATGTCAGGTAAAGGCACTGGCGAGATGGCTGTCATTACATCTTCAATAAATGCACAAGTTTATGTAGAAATTTTGGCCACTTTTCTTATCCCATCAATTGAAAGGACATTTGGGATAATATCATTTTTCAAGATGAAAATGCATCTTGTCATAGAGCAAAAACCGTTCAAACATTCCTTGAAGAAAGACATACAAGGTCAATGTCATGGCCTGCAAATAGTCCGGATCTCAATCCAATTGAAAATCAGTGGTGGAAGTTGAAGAAAATGGTCCTTGACAAGGTTGCAACCTTCAAAGCTGATCTGGCAAAAGCAGAGAATGTTGGAGCCAGATTGATCAAGAATACTGTTTGTCACTCATTAAGTCCATGCCTCTAAGACTGCGAGCTGTTATAAAAGCCAGAGGTGGTGCAACAAAGTACTAGTGGTGCCCTGAAGTGTTCTTGCGTTTCTTCTTCTTTTTTTTTTTTTTAAATAACTCCATAATTTTTTCCACAAAATTAAGTGATTCCCTAATTTATTCCCTCTGCTTGGTCTAAAAAAGTAACTGTTACTGACAACCACATTACTTTTTCTTTATTTCTTTTAGTGTTTCTTAAAGCCAGAAAGTAGCCGTTTGAAATGACTTTAGTTCTGTGTAATGTCTGTGATCAGCTTTTTTTTCCTGCATAATTAAACAACTGAATAAACATTCTTTGAGACTGATGATTCCATAATTTTTGCCAGGAGTTGTAGCTATCAAGTGCTCTATTTTCAAGTTCTCTATTTTGCTCTATTTCAGTTTGTCTGATACTTAAAAGTTAGTTGGAAAATGTATTTTTTCCGTATGCAGTGCATTTGACAAGACAGCTGTAAACTGTTTGTGTTGTGTCGATCACTGTCTGTGTGTGTGTTTTTTTCTGACTTGCTGTTGCTTCACAACAGATATCTGGTCTTCAAGTGTTAGCCAGGTTAGCATGCTGAGTTTGACTGCTCAGTGGCTTAATTGCTACACAAACTAGTACAGGACAGGTACAATGTTATTTACAATTTGTGAAGAAGTCAGATTTGTCCTAGTTGTAATGGATATTGTCAGGATGATCTCAGGAAAAGCTGTTGTTTGAGACAAAATGTTAAAAATATGGCACTTTTCTATAGCTTAAGTTGAAGTAGTGTTCTTATTTTGTATAGACAATGTCAATTTGTGAAATGCCTCTAGTGGGGCCTCACAATAAAAGTAGGTGGTGTGATCTAAATACTCTGGGGGAAAACCGGCTGCATATATCGGTATCGTAATATTTGATATCGTAATCAGAAATTAAGTGTTTGGACCATATTAGTATATCGGATATCGGCAAAAACTCAATATTGGACAGCTCTAGTTTTTTTGTCAACTTATCCGATGCTTGGGGTTGATGCCTCGACATGTTTAGTTTAAGAGAGGGCTGATTATGTTTATGAGGACACGCCACTGCAAATGTGCGGTTTGTGAGAACTCCTCCCACCATGAGAGAGCAGTCTCGGCCCAGTGAGAAGGCGCTACCACTGTTGAGACTGAGTCAAACTTCCAGCTGTCAATGCAGAATTAACAGCGACAGTGTTTTTTGTGCGAGTACAATCAGACAGCAAGGTGTATTCCACAATGCAAGTTCAATCAGACTGCAAGCAGTATTCTACAATGCAGGTTTTTTATTCACTCAAACAAAGCATGCAAATGTGACATTTGGGTCCACAAGGCAACACTTATGGATAATGTTCTGTCGAGTGTTTGCAATTCACCCTTAAAAAGGGTATAATGAAGAAGTGGGTAAATATTGCGAGCGTCATTTTAGGTAAGTGTGCAACAGCACTACACTGTCAAACTTGGGAAACTCAGGAACTAAGTACGGCGTGTACTATTAAAGTGTACTGATGAATGTATTCCATTTGAGACAAAGCCAGACATTTGTAAAAAAGAAGATTTTGAGAATTACACAGTTCTAATGTTCAATGTTCAAAACCTTCACTTATACCATCATTGCTGTGTAGCCCATTAAGCTAAAATCACAAACAAACCAACCCACAAAGACACAGAAAAAAAATCTGTTACCATGGCAACACAAACTAATTCATGGAATGGCACCAACCATCTAGTGACAACTAAGAAGCATGTCACTCAACAAAAAGATTACATACAACTAATCACTGTAGCTTTTATTTTATTTTTAAGTGCAGGGCAATCTTACTTCTTAGAGCCTGGAAGTATGTGACATTTCTAGTGAGGGAGTCCAAGAAAGGTTTACAAAAGCCTGCCAGTTCTTTGTTGAAGTTTAACTATGATAACTTTTAAACTTCTTTTTTGTTATCACTTACAGCTGCATGACTGAGGTCACATGACAAGGACGTGCAGCCATGTCCAGTTCCGAGTGATTTCTTTAAGGTGTTTCTGATAAAATTATGACGTCTTCATATGCACACGACGGCTGGAAAAACAGATGAATACACGTCCAATAAGCCACCTCCACTCACCTATCAATCAATGGATCAATCAACCAATCCAAAAACCCTTACTGCATCTTGAACAGTTTAGCGTCAGTCGAAATGAAACCTCCCTTTTGTGTAGCCGAGAAACGTATTAGCAGCTCAAAGTTCACCAAGATTCCCAAGCAGGGAGGTCACAACCAAAACTTTTAAGGAGAACGCTTTGTTAAAGAAGAACAAGATGGTTCAAGTTCAAAGGTCCAGCATGAAACTGAGATCAAGTAACCTCCTACAACTGCATAGGTGGGTGGAGCTTTGAGCTGAGCTACAGACTCACCTTTGCACCTTAGGGTTGAACCACTACTGCCAAGTAGATTCTCTTCTCGGCAATAAAAGGCGACATTGCAAGGGCTGCACCACACACACATAAAAAGACAAACACACACACAGGAAACATGACTGATATTTCAGGTCATGAAGGACGTCAACTTCCTGGCAAAGCACACCCCCTCCACATCACTCCCCACCCCTGATTCCCTAATAAAGTCAAGCTAATTTTATTTTATTATTTTCTCTATAGCAACAGATCACAGCAAAGGTAATTTAAGGACACCGTGCCTATAAAATAGGTAGGTACTTTGTTCTTTTAAACTAAATACATGGATCTTATTTACACAGCAGAATGTAATCTCTGTCTCTACATTGACACGTTTAGAATTCTTCATCTGCTCATTGTACAGAGGGCCAATTGCATTCACCTTTGTGTTTATATTCAGAAGCCATGCTTTGCACATGTCCATATTCACACTTGGTCTTTTGATAGCATGAATGCGTACACACTGGTAGGGTTGGGCATAGTGTTCCCTCTAAGCTGCGTGCTTGAGCAATCGCGCACTCCAACTTTTTCTCCCAGCAAATCTATACAGAAAAAAAATCCAAACTGAACAGTAAATAAAATAAACACAGAATTTATGCTGTACCATTTTGCAGTGCAACTCCGTTAAGTGACAGGTGACTACAAGCGGTGACAACATACATATAACACACTGACGAACACTGTCCAGCCAATGATAAGATCCTGTTGGTATGTATTTACTTACGCAGCAATAAATTAATTAACAGTGCGTTACATAGTATTTCCATCTGTTCTGCAGGTTAGCGTTTAGCTACGGGCACAGCAAGGTTACTCAACATTTTTTTTGATAACTTGGTTTTATGGTCAAACGAACAGAGTTTGCTGAAGAGACAGGTAAGTATTTCCACGGCGGACGGCTAAATTGTAGCGGAATCTCCTTCTAAACACTAAACTGCAACCTCCCAAGCTAAACATGTTGAACTAAAACACAGAGAAACTGCAGGAACCTCCTTTTACGTGAATGGAAGATAACGAGGTTAGCTTAGTTCAGCATGTCAGTGCAGTTGTGTGTGTGTGTGTTGGATGAGAATATTTTCACCGCGTTTTCTTTTACAGCTTTAATGTAAGGAGCATTTAACAATGCCTGATGATGACGTGCAGGTTCTGAGTGAAAAAAGACAAGTACATTTAGTCTTGCATCCAGCTTGTCTTAACCGTAAACAGACTTTCTCAACACACACAGAGCGCACTTCTGTCCTTCAATATA
Organism: Oostethus manadensis; assembly: GCA_024372805.1. NCBI lineage: Eukaryota > Metazoa > Chordata > Actinopteri > Syngnathiformes > Syngnathidae > Oostethus > Oostethus manadensis. The sequence continues at coordinate 1,907,197 of QODF01000018.1, forward strand.
TGAAGGGCGTTAGCCCCGTGTCATCTGTGTAAACCAAATAAAAATAAAATAAAATATCTTAGCTATGCATTTGGATTGCATTCCACTATGTGGTGAGCAACTAGCTATCGTGTGACCACAAGTGGCTATTCATGTTCATGGAACACGTCAATCATCATAAGAACTTACTTTTTTACAGTGTCACCTAACAAATTTGTTATAATTGTAACACTTATGTTTATATAATTGTTCTGTTCAAAGATGCTGCCTGTGTTTAATGACAAATGAGCACAATGAGTGGAAACGTGCTCTTTAAATAGAGTGCAATTTAAAACTCAAATAGCTCACCTCGCCTTTCTTTTTCTGAAGGTAGATTTAATAGATTAATAGTTAAGTAATAGTGCTGCAAAATGGATACACCTATGCTGTTGTAACTCAGGACAGATTTCTATAAGAAAATATTTTAATTGTAATTTTGTTAATTGTGTTATTTGGAACTAAATATATTATTGAACAATTAATTTCTCATGAATTCGGACTGCTCAAAAACGAAAAATAAAATTGGTTTTGTGTCATTGTTGGACTAAATAAGGTCAACAACTAAATAAGGTTAACAAAAGGAGGCTCTGCATTTTAGACTCTGACTTTAAGTGCTCTCAGCAACTATAAATTAACAGTTTTGCAATGTTTTCGTATGTATGTACACATATTACTCTAAAACAGGCAGCAGATTAAATTTAGGTTTGTGTCAAATAGTACAAAATGTTGTAAATTTGAATTAGTCACTAATACAAATTGAATGTGTCAAGAAACAAATGAAGGCTCAACATTGTAGACTCTCATTTTAAGTGCTCTTAGCAACATTGACATTAAATTAAAACAGTTTTGTAATGTTCTCGGTTCATGTTCTGCTGGTTGTTGAAAAACGATAAAAAAATAAATGTCATAAAAATTGCTATTTGTCATAAAGAAAAATTTCAGACACGGCAGCGGCGTGACACAGGGGCAGCAGTCCACCACCACAGCTTCAAAAAATCCAAGGGGAAACCCTGTATGTATATGTTAATGTATAATGAAATATAAATTGTAGTCGTATCGCCCACCCCCCTAACACTTGTCGACCATTCATCTTGTTATCTTCTTTCTTCAAACAGAGAGACGGTAAATCTTACCAGAGCTGGAACCAATGCAATGTACATGGCCCTGAATGCAAAAGTGATTAAAACATAACTTAAATAAATTGAGATCTATCAGTTTGGAAAAGTTAAAGCCATTTCCAAAGCTGTGGGACTCCAGCCAACCACAGTGAAAGCCATTATTTAGAAAAAAATTGAGTGGTGAATTCAGTGGTGAACCTTCCCAGGAGTGGCCAGCCAACCGAAATTACACAGAGTGCCTCAACAACTCATCCAAGAGGTCACAAAAGACCAAGACCACAAAGACAGAAGTTGAACTTTTTGGAGGGTGCATGTCCCATTACATCTTGCGGAAAAGTAACTCCACATTTCAGACAAAGAACATCATACAGCGCTACTCCAGCGCTGTAAGAGAGTCATCGCAACATGTCTGTGAATATTCTCATTCATCCAGGTCATTGTATCTCTATACTGTTCAGGATGTCATAGAATGACAACCTGATGTATACTGTTCAGGATGTCATAGAATGACAACCTGAACAGTCCAGTTTCGATGGAATGAAAGCCCTCAATGGAAGTTATCACAAATGACAACCTGAACAGTCCAGTTTCGATGGAATGAAAGCCCTCAATGGAAGTTATCACAAACCCTTGATTGCAGTTGTTGATTCTAAGGGTGGCCCAACCAGGTAAGTATAGAGGGAAATCACTTTTACACACAGGGCCATGTAGATTTTAATTTGTTTCTCCTTTGACAAAAATGTTTCATTTAAAAACAGCATACACCTTTACAAACCACTGTATAATAAAGCAACTGATAGAGCAGATTAACTCAAATATTGACCACTTTACCAACAAACATTACGACTGAAGGCCAGTGTGGAATGACTGCTTATATAAAATGCCAAACGCATACAACTGATATTATATTTAAGAATCATCAATTTGGCCAGTATATCCATGAATACTGGTTGCAGTCTATATCATTATTCTTACAAAACCCCTTGAATGCAATGAAGGCTGCTCAGAGAGGACCAAAGAGTTTCCAGGTGTCACCAGAATGAAATTTAGCCCATCCCAAAGCAGTTCGATCGATTCTTCATGCATCATTCTACACACTATTAAACATGTGCTACTTATATCTCGTCGGGTGAACGTTGGAGGCCACTCACCTTGTTTTGGTGTCAAGAGGCTTGACTTGCTGATTTAGTCTCTAGCTTGCAGGTTAGCTAACGGCTAGCCACAAACGAGCACCACCCTCAATATCGCCGCCGCACACGGCCGACTGTCGCCCGAATGGGCCCTAACACAAGCGGCACGCCGCGGCGACTCGCCACGATGGAATCAACAACGCGTAACACTTTGTTCGGGTCGGCATCGCATCTTGTTTAGCGTCAAATCAACATCCTGAAAGACGTTCGGCCAGAAGATGGTCCCTGACCCACCGCCATCTTTGCTGTAACTCCGCCCACGCGGACACGCGCTGCTCGTGCACGTTATGACCCACTTCTTCAGCTTGTCTGGTTCATGTCATACTTGACGTTTACGTTTGAACATTTTTAGAAAAACAAGAAAATATTAAGAAATTAGATTAAATTAGATAACGCAATTAATTCTAAATAAACACACTGAATAATGAATTTAAAATAATTTTAATTAAACAAAAAAATAATTATATATAGAAATACAATATTAAATTACAATAAATAAAATACATAATGTACACTAAATTAATTGTAATTGTTAAATTATAATCATAATAAAATATGTTATATTTGTTTTTTAACACAAAAATATAGTTTTGAAATAATTGTATAATATACTGTATGCATTTTTGCCTCTGTGTACAGACTGTATGGACACCCATAAAGCTAACAAATATGGAAAATAGGAATTTTTAGAATAATGTGCATGAATCAATTATATAAATAAAATGGAAGCGAAATACAAACCAGCTCCAGCTAAAGGATTACAGAGGAAATAAAGAACATTGCACACTGATGCAGTCTTTACTTCCATCACCATATCAGGACCAACAATGACCAGGTTCTTCCTTCACCCCAGTTCATTGTTACATGCATTACATGTTACATTTCAATGTAAAACTGGTTAAAAACACATTATATACAAATTCTGTGTGGGAGAAACCTACCTGGCAGATGAGAAGACAACTTTCCAAGAGAATTTCCAGAGGGAATGAAAAAATCCCAGAGGAGATGTGTGTGCATGTATGTTTAGTGTGGTTGTCGTCCATAGTGACCAACATTAACAGGGAGAGCACAACCACCACAACAACTTCATCTGACTGCATGTCCACAAAGATCTCCAAAACAACTAAATTTGAAAGAACTGGACTTTGGGCAATGAATGAAAGATCCAGCGTCAGTGATCCAGACTCCAGATGGCACAGGTGGCTCAGATGGCCTCGGAGACTCAAAGTGATGGATGAGGGAGAAGATAGCAGCAACAAAGACAAAGAAGAAAACTGCAGCCTGGATGGTGCATCCCAAAAAGAGTAAGCACAATCATTAAAACTGTTTTCCTTGATGTATTTCTTTGATGTATTGATTTTCATGTCAGACAGGTAGGTCAAACCTTTAGTCATGACCGTTGTAATAAAAGTCTGACACATTTTAAAATATATGTAAGTAAATAGCTAAATTCAAAGGTCAGACGTTTGGAGCATTCTCTGCAATCTCTTCCATATGTTTGGGGTGAACGATTTTCAAATTTTGAGGTTAAAAACCCCAAGGAAGTAAATAATGCATTATAGAACGACATCAATGCTCTATGGGATATCAGGACAATATTAAAGGATAATGTCGCTTGGCGCACCACTCTGGAGGAAGAGAAAGAAGCAAAGGATAACATCACTGAGCAAATGAAAACTATAATGGACGAAATGGATCAGAATTCACGAATGAATGATGTGATCCTCACAGGGCTCAGAATTATACTCGGGTAAAAAGATAGGGAAGCTCATAACAGAGGAATACCAGATGGAATGAAAGTTCCTTCAGCAAAGCAACAGATGTCATCTTCCTACATCAAAGGAGGATGATATCGATATCAACACCATTGATACTTGCATCCCACTGTATGGCAGAAACAACACCACACCTGTTGTCATCAAGTTCACCAACAGCGAATTCAAAACTGGACTGCTGAAACAGAGGAAGAACTTGAAAGGCACAAACGTCTACTTAAATCTGACAAAACGCAATGCTGACATTGCCAAGAAAGCATTAGACTTGAAGAAGCAGGAAAAGATACAAAGTACTTGGAGCAACAACAGAAAAATATACATCAAGTTACATAGAGGTACAGTAGAAGCAGGAGTGCTGGTTGTCAAAGATATCAACGATCTGGATACATACTAAACATCATATAATCATGACAAGAATAAAAAAGGATACAACGCGGAAAAACAGTAGGATTACATTCAATAACACGAACATTGATATCAACATTGAAAGAGCACGCTCAACAAAGTATTAAAATCAGGAACTCATGTACTTACATTTAATGACACTCACAGTACAACACCAAGACAGCAAGATGTTTATCCGGAAATCAATAGGGGAAGAGGAAAGGAAAGAAGATGAAAAAGAAAGAAAGAAGAAAAAGAAAAATATGATACAAAGTATATGCCTGTCGGTGTATGTATGTAATATATATGTGTATCTATGTATGTAAACTTATGAATGTATGTGTATGCATATATATACATGTATGAGTATGTAGGCATGTATGTACAGTATTAGCAAGTCTTGTGAGAAGGGGGTAGGATTAAATAAGATTTGCTTCTTCCTACTGCTTTTTGGACATGTAGAACTGAAGAATGTAACATGAATAATTCTTTGTACAATGTATGCATGTTTGATACAAATTAAACCAAACCAAACTAAAACTTTGGTATCATTCCGGCTAGTATTGCCAATACACTACTGATATACTTTTTATTGAAAATTTTCAAAATCCCTGGATAATATTATAATTTTTCCTTTAATTTGTTTATCATGATTGTAGTCACAATCAAGGAAGAAAAAATATTTTTATCAACAAACCCATCCATCCATCCAGCCATCTTCTACCGCTTATCCATGGGGCAGTAGCCTAAGCAGGGAAGTCCAGACTTCCCTCTTCCCAGCCACGCCGTTCAGCTCCTTCCGGGGAATCCTGAGGCACTCCCAGGCCAAAGCCTTCAACGTGTCCTGGTCTTCCCCAAGACCTCCTAATAGTCAGACGTGCCCTTAAACCGCATCCTGGAGAAACAAAACCGATTAAAAATGTGGGGGAGAGTCACAAAGACAAATGGAGTCACTGCTTCCGGAGCCAAACACGCTCAGACACATGCAAGACATGGGTTTCAACAGTCGTATTTCTGGTGTCAAGCCTCTAGCGTCAGATAGTGTGAGAACCGTCTCATCTGGGCTGAGGACAAAAAAGACTGGACTGTTACTGAGTGATCCAAAGTCATGTTCTCTGATGAAAGTGAAAATTGGAAATTAAGATTCCAGAGTTTGGAGGAAGAGAGGAAAGGCACAGAATCCACGTTGCTTGAGGTCTAGTGTAAAATTTCCAAAGTCAGTGATGGTTTGGTGTGCCTTTTTATCTGTTGGTGTTGCTCCACTCTGTGTTATGAGGTCCAAGGTCAGTGCAGCTGTCTACCAGCACTGACTACTTTTAGAGCACTTCATGCTTCCCGCTGCTGACCAACTCCATGGAAATGCAGATTTCATTTTCCAACACGTGGGACCTGCAGACAGTGCCAAAACTACCAGTACCTGGTTTAAGGACCATAGTACACCTGTCCTTAATTGGCCAGCAAGCTCACCTGACCTCAACGGCATATAAAATCAACTGGGTATTGTCAAGACAAAATTGCGATATGCCAGACCCAACACTGCAGAAGAGTTGAAAGCCACCATCAGAGCAACCTGGGTTCTCATAACACCCGAGGAGTGTCATAGACTGATTGACTCCATGTCATGGCTTATTGCTGCAGTTTTTTGGTCACATTCTAATTTACTGGGCAGCACCTGCATTCCGCAGAGTACCAAACACTTGCAACCAAAAGTGATTGGGATGCGGCCGTATTACTTGACATGTTTTTTATTTGGATTGTATAATTATGTAGAGGAGCAAATGATCCCGCTGGACCTGCCCAGAAATCTTCATAACTGCTTGCACTAATGGATATTATTGAGAAGTGTTTGCATGACTGCAAGGTGGAGAGGGGCAGGTTATTGGAGGAGCACTTCATTGGTACACCCAAATCAGGTCGCTCGTCACCACTGTGCCAAAGCCATCCATCAGGAACTTATACAGCTGTCACAAGAGGGGTGTGTCCCCTGCGGCAACTCCAGAGAAGAACAAGGTCCAGCCCCTCTCAAGGAATTTGGTTCCAGAGCCCAAACTGTGGGTTGAGGTGAGTCCGACTATATCTAGTCGGAATCTCTCCGCCTCTTCCACAAGCTCGGGCTCCTTCCCCACCAGAGAAGTGACATTCCATGTCCCAAGAACCAGATTTGGCCGCCGAGGACCAGGTCGCCCTGACACCCGCCCTCGACCACTGCCACAAATTGCAATGCACCGGACCCTTATGCTTGCCCCTGCAGGTGGTGGGTCTGCAGGGGGGGAGTTCCCGTGTGGCATCTTCGGGCTAGGCCAGGCCAGGCCCCACGGGTGAAGGCCTGGCCAACTCAGCATCCTTCTACCAATATATTCACTATCTCTCCTCTGGATATGTCCGAACCATCTCAATCTGGCCTCTCTGACTTTATCTCCTAACATGTGCTGTCCCTCTGATGTGCTCATTCCTGATCCTGTCCATCAAGGTCACACCCAAAGAGAACCTTAGCATCTTCATCTTTGCTACTTCCAGCTCTGCCTCCTGTCAGCGGCACTGTCTCTAAACCATACATCGCTGGTCTCACCACAGTTTTGTACACCTTTCCTTTCATTTTAGCTGAAACTTTTCTCACACACCACACCCAACACTTTTCTCCACCCATTCTAGCCTGCCTGCACACGCATTTTCACCTCTTTTCCACACTTTCCGTTGCTCTGGACTGTTGACCCTAAATATTTAAAATCCTCCATCTTTATGTCTTCTCCTTGTAACCTCACTCTTCCACTTGGGTCCCTCTCATTTACACACATGTACTCCGTCTTGCTGCGGCTAACCTTCATTCCTCTGTCATCTGCAAACATCATAGTCCATGGAGATTCCTGTCTAACCTCGTTCGTCAACCTGTCCATCACCATGGCAAACAAGAAGGGGCTTAGAGCTGATCCCTAAAAGAGTCCCACCTTTACTCGGAACTCCTCTGTCACACCTGCAGCACACCTCACTACTGTCTTACAGTCCTCGTACATGTCCTGCACCGCTCTAACATACTTCTCTGCCACTCCAGACTTCCTCATACAATACCACAGTTCCTCTCTGCCCACCCTGTCATAAGCTTTCTCCAGATCTACAAAAACACAATGCAGCTCCCTCTGACCTTCCTTGTACTTCTCAATCAACATCCTTAGAGCAAATACTCCATCTGTTGTACTCTTTTTTGGCATAAAACCGTACTGCTGCTCACAAATGCTCACATTTGCCCTTAGTGTAGCTTCAACTACTCTTTCCCATAACTTCATTGTATGGCTCATCAGCTTTATTCTTCTGTAGTTGCCACAATTCTCCACATCTCCCTTGTTCTTAAAAAATGGGCACCAGCACACTTCTCCTCCATTCCTCAGGCATCTTCTCATTATCTAAGATTTTGTTAAACAACCCGGTCAGGAACTCTATTGCCACCTCAGCTAGACACTTCAATACCTCCACAGGTATATCATCAGGACCGAGTGCCTTTCCATTCTTCATCCTCTTCAACGCCCTCCACACTTCTTCCTTACTGATCTTTGCTACTTCCTGGTCCACAGAAGTCACCTCTTCCTGGCCACCAATACTTTTTCAACTCCTTCCTAAAAGTCACGCAACACTCCTCCTTTTCCACTATTTCGTCCTTTGCTCTGTCTTTACCCTCTTCATCCTTCTCACCACTAGACTCATCCTACACACCACCATCCTATGCTGTCTGACTACACTCTCACCTACAACTGCTTTGCAGTCACTGACCTCCTTCAGGTTACACTTTCTACACAAGATGTATTCTACCGGTGTGCTCCTACCTCCACTCTTATAGGCCACCCTATGTTCCTGTCTCTTCTGGAAGAAAGTATTCACTACAGCCATTTCCATCCTTTTTGCAAAGTCGACCACCATCTGTCCTTCTGCGTTCCTTTCCTGGATACAAAACTTGCCCATCACCTCCTCATCATCTGTTTCCTGCACCAACATGTCCATTGAAGTCCGCACCAATGACAACTCTCACTTCTGGGAATGTTCTGCATCACTTCATCCAGGTCTGACCATAATTTCTCTTTCTCCTCAATCTCATATTCTACCTGTGGAGCATACCCACTAACAACATTGAACATCACACCTTCAATTTCTAGCTTCAGGCTCATCACTCTGACACTCGTTTTACCTCCAGGACGTAGCAAAGTCCTCCTTCAACAGCTCATAGAACAGCTTGAACCCTGCTCCTAAGCTTCTAGCCTTGCTACCGTTCCACCTGGTCTCCTGGACACACAATATGTCTACCTTCCTCCTCTGCATCATGTCAACTAATTCTCTACCTTTTCCTGTCATAGTTCCAACATTCAAAGTACCAACTCTTAGTTCTAGACTCTTAGCATTCCTCTTCTCTCTTCTCCTGCAGAGACACCTTCTTCCTCTTCTTCTTCAGCCAACATTAATCCAGTTTCCACCGGCACCCTGTTGGTGCACATCACCGGTGGCGGGCGTTGTTAACCCGGGCCACGTCCAATCCGGTATGGAAGTCATTTGTTTGATTCGCATGTTCTGGTTTGGGAAAGTTTTACGTCGAATGCGCTCTTCCTGACACAACCGTCTGTATTTATTCGGGCTTGGGACCGACACAATAACACACTGGCTTGTGCCCCGTTGCAGCTCCATTGCTCAGCAATATATATATTTAGTACTTTTGGTTTTCCTCAAGAAGTAGTGTCCGATCGTGATCCTTTATTTGTTTCTTTGTTTTGGAAGGAATTATGTGGTTTGCTGGGATCCACCATCATCCTCTTTTTTGGGGTCCACCTCTAGTCAAAAGTTCAGGCAGAAAGGCTCAACCAAATGCTGGAGACTAAGCTATGGTGTCTGGCCTTTCACAAAACATCTTGTTTTTAGCACTTCTTGTGGGTAAATATGACCCACAATATACTTCCTTCCTTGTCCACCAGTTTCCAAATCACGGGTGTTTGGTCTCCAACCCTCTCTGGTTTCTTTAACTGTCAAGGATTCCATAGTTCTCTCTGCTCTTGGTGAGACATTACAAAAGAATCTGAAAGTGGCCTTGTAGCAACCTTCTGCGTCACATTTACAAGACAGAAACTGACCTTAAGAGAAAACCCGCCGTATCCATGTTGTTGGCCAGAAAATCTGGTATTCATCATGAGCCTTTCTTCATAAGTGGAGTCAAACAAACTTGCTTCCAAGTTTGTGCGCCCAACCTCCTGAGTCAGTCGGACATTTACAAGACAGAAGCTGACCTGGCCAGAAAGTCTGGTGTCCATCGTGAGCCGTTCATTATGAGTGAAGTCCAACAAGCTTGCTTCCAGGTTTGTGGGCTCATTCCCCATTACCAAAGTTATTAACACCATTTCCATGCATCGATCCATGAGAATTCACCCCGCATTCTATGTCCAGTAGAATTCCTTTGTCACCCCGTGCCTGACAAGCTACAATGCAAGTGAGGTAGTCGCTCAGTTTATCTTACAGCTGGACGAAAGACAACATTCTCGCCTCTCTGGAGCAGTTTCTTGGATTTGTTTTTGTGAGTCTTTCAGTAATGATGACAATGCGAACGATGGTGATGACTTTCTTTCATTTACAATTATGTCACCTCAGATGATGTATAGAGGCTTTGTGACACAATAGCCTAAGATCTCACTGCCACAAAAAACTTCTTGCTAAATTGAAAGACCAAGGCTGCAACATATTAGTTTCATCCGCCACAACGTTAAGTCCAAGTCACGCATCGCTAATGGCTGACATAGACGAGAAGATCAGCTCTACTCTGTTGCCGAATGTCTGGCAGCTCCCTGACGATTCGGAGCGGAAGTGTGACCTGGGGGACGTGTTGCTGCGTGCCACTAGTGAGATAAAGTCCCTGCAGGAAGAAAACCATGCCCTGAAGCAGCAAATTGTTCTCCTGAAGATCAGTCATGTCTCAGAGCTCAACAGCAGAGATGAAATCCTGGCCAAAGTCCTTTGGAGGCGCCGTGCTCGCACCCGAGCCTACGTGGACACATTGTACCAACTGACTGTGCGTGAGATGCAGCTGAAGGAAAATGAGGAGCAGTGGAGGAGCAGGTATGATGCCCTGGAGCTGAGCCTCCGTCGGCAGATGACGGACTCCCAGGAAAGCTGGAGGAAGAGGCTGGATGAGATGGAGATGGAGCTTCTTCTGGAAAGGCAATGGAATGAGAGGACCAGCCACACTGAGGAGGACGCCCTGCTCTTCATCTGTGAAACAAACAAGCTGCAGGTCAGAGGACCACATAAGTTCACCTAACAAATTTTAACAGCTTTTTTGGTGCTAAAATGCATCTTCGTTCCAGGGTCAACAACCCAACACTTCCAGTGAAACGGAACACTCAGAAAAGATGAAGCAGCCTCTGCAGGAGCTGATGATGGAGGCCACAGAAGGTGCAGCCCTCGACTCCAGCCAGCGGGAGCTGGAGCGCAGGGAGGAGAGCAGTGTGAATGACATAAAGAAGAAAAAGAAGAAGAATAAGGGAAAGAGGTGGCAGATGAAGAAGAAGAACAGAAGTTGCTTGGACAACTGAAAAACACCAGTGGAGCAAAAATTAACTTCCCCCAAGAACCCCAAAAATCAGCTGATTTTATACATATTATATTCATATATCAAACAAACGTTTTTACATGGAGGGTGTATTTTTTGAGAGGCATAATGTTGTAAATATTTGAAAATACTTTATATTGTGCAATGGTTTATTTGTTGTAAATGTTGCAAAAGTTAATGTGTATAATAGTTTTGTTTAGAATAATAAACTATTTGACAAGTGGATACGGAGGAGTCTGATTTGACTATCAACCCTGCCGTCGGATTGTATAAAAATGTCATCAAGATTATACTATTTTATACCGTAAATAGCCTATTTTGATACAAAATCAACTTTGTGTTAGTAAAGTATTGAAAACGATGTGTGTGTTTAAACAGAAGACATACAACTACACTCTAAAAAAATCACCAGCTTCAGTTGCATATTGCAAAATAGATGAGATGAATGCTTGGAAAACCGTCAACATCGACTGACTTACTGGCTCATAATGGCTACTAAAAAAATCCAATGCGTGGAAGAATTTTGAAAAGGTTAAAGATGACCCCAAGAAAGTGTAACTTGTGTCAGCAGCTTCTTACATATCAACAACCAACATGGTGTATCATTTAAAAGGGGTAAGGCTGTTACGGCAACTTAATATGATATTTTAGCAACCGAACAACCTCTTCTTCTGTCAATATTGCAAAGGGCAAAGGCAGGCAGGTATAAAAAGCCAGCTTAACAAAACACAACCACTCCATGCGGTACATCACCTGCATAGACAACTGTCTTTGTCATGTAAATAGTTTACATGATGCGCCAAAACAAACCAACCTAGATGATGACCGTGATGATTTCCGAGGTGGAGATGAGGTGGCAGCTCAAGATGAAAATGAACATTGCCTACTTATACACCTGCTAGAATGACATTTAATTACAAGTTTAGAAATTCATTGTAATTATAAACTCCTTCATGAATCACCACCTT
>QODF01000018.1:1922222-1944381 GCA_024372805.1 Oostethus manadensis
TTCTCAATCCCACTGACATGCCTTCCATAGAGGAAGCAGAGTCTGAGGATACGTACGTGGACAGTTCTATCACCGTGGCTGAGGTAATTGGGGTAGTCAAATCACTCCCCAGTGGCAAGGCTCCGGGGGTAGACGAGTTCCGCTCAGAATTTCTCAAGGCTCTGGATGTTGGAGGACTGTGTTGGTTGACACGCCTCTACAACATTGCATGGAAGTCAGGAACAGTACCTCTGGACTGGCAGACCGGGGTGGTGGTCCCCATTTTTAAAAAGGGTGACCGGAGGGTGTGTTCCAACTATAGGGGGATCACACTCCTCAGCCTTCCTGGGAAAGTCTACTCCAGGGTGCTGGAGAGAAGGGTACGACCGTTAGTCGAACCTCGGTTAGAGGAGCTGCAATGTGGTTTTCGTCCCGGTCGCGGAACACTGGACCAGCTCTACACCCTTGCAAGGGTACTCGAGGGTATGTGGGAGTTTGCCCAACCAGTCTACATGTGCTTTGTAGACCTGGAAAAGGCATTCGACCGTGTCCCTCGTGGTGTCCTGTGGGGGGTGCTCCGGGAGTACGGGATTGATGGTCCGCTTCTACGTGCCATTCGGTCCTTGTACAATCGAAGCAGGAGCCTGGTTCGCATTGCCAGCAGTAAGTCGAGCTTGTTTCCGGTGAACGTTGGCCTCCGCCAAGGCTGCCCTTTGTCACCGATTCTGTTCATAATCTTCATGGACAGAATTTCTAGGCGCAGTCAAGGTGTTGAGGGAGTCCAGCTTGGTGACCTTAGGATCTCGTCTCTGCTATTTGCAGACGATGTGGTCCTTATGGCCTCATCAGGCTGTGACCTTCAGCGTTTACTGGAGCGGTTTGCAGCTGAGTGTGAAGCTTCTGGGATGAGACTCAGCACCTCCAAATCCGAGGCCATGGTTCTCAGTCGGAAACGGGTGGACTGTACCCTCCGGGTTGGGAGTGAGGTCTTGCCTCAGGTGGAGGAGTTCAAGTATCTCGGGTTCTTGTTCACGAGTGAGGGAAGGTTGGAGCGTGAGATCGACAGACGGATCGGTGCAGCATCTGCAGTAATGCGGTCGCTGTACCGGACCGTCGTGGTGAAGAGAGAGCTGAGCCGGAAGGCAAAGCTCTCTGTTTACCGATCGATCTACGTTCCCACCCTCACCTATGGTCATGAGTTATGGGTCATGACCGAAAGAATGAGATCGCGGATACAAGCGGCGGAAATGAGTTTCCTTCGTAGGGTGGCTGGACTCACCCTAAGAGATAGGGTGAGGAGCTCGGCCATCCGGGAGGAGCTCAGAGTAGAGCCGCTGCTCCTTCACATCGAGAGGAGCCAGTTGAGGTGGCTCGGGCATCTAGTCCGGATGCCTCCCGGGCGCCTCCCTGGTGAGGTGTTTCGGGCATGCCCGGTCGGGAGAAGGCCCCCGGGAAGACCTAGGACACGCTGGAGGGACTATGTCTCACAGCTGGCCTGGGAACGCCTTGGTGTCCTCCCGATGGAGCTGGAAGAGGTCGCTGGGGACTGGGAAGTCTGGACTTCCCTACTGAAGCTGCTGCCCCCGCGACCCGGACTTGGATAAGCGGAGGAAAATGGATGGATGGATGGATGATGGCCCATATTTTAAAGATTTATATCCCTTTACATACAATTTTATGTAGTTACCGTATCAAATCGTTTACTACAGAGAGATTTACATCCCTACTTATTATAGACAAAAACTTATTTCTAGCCGCAATTATTTCTGAATAATTATGAGTTAACTATCGACCTTCCTTTTCCTTTCGTCGTATCCCTGCTTATCCAGGGGTTGCCACACCAAATAATTTCCGCATGTCTTGATTTGGCAAAAGTTTTACGTCGGATGCCCTTCCTGACACAAACCTCTGTATGAGGGACATGATCTAAAAGTGGTGTAGGAGCCATTTATGTTTGTTTGTGTTTAGTTAATTTGGTTTGTTTTGGGGTTTGCTATTGGTCAAACACTAGTGTGGAATATTTATTGTGGAATTATTCATTCATTCATTCATTTTCTATGCCGCTTATCCACATTAGGTTCGCGGGTATGCTGGAGCCTATCCCAGCTGACTTTGGGCGAGAGGCGGGGGACATTATCTCATTGGAGCGCGTTATATCCTGGATTCCCCGCACCCGGGAGCAACTAGAGCAAGACATGGTCCCAATAAGTGGTAATAACCAAAATGTGATTAATCATGATTAAATATTTTAATTGATTGACAACCCTAGTAGAAATGTATGCACCTTACTTTATTGTAAGAAATATTTATCTTGAACAATTTAATTGTCTTATCTGCCTATGTCACAGCCAGCAAGCTGTGATGAGTGAGGATGAAATGACAATCAGGTGGTGTTTCATCTCTGATTGGTTTCTTTCCCTTGGCTTTTGGGTTTAAGGCAGGGGTCTCAAACCTGTGCCATGGAGGGCCAAGACACTGCAGGTTTTTTTCCAGCTGGTCACTAAAGCAGGTGCTTTAATTGATGAGCTCCTTCCCTCAAAATGAAGAAGTTGTTTCTCATTAAAATCCCCTGCTGTACTGACCAGCTGGAAAGAAAACCTGCAGTGTCTCGGCCCTCCATGGCACGAGTTTGAGACCCCTGTAATATGGTAGAGGTAAGACAAAGGGGAAGGGCTGAACGGTGGAATTGGGATTAATCCTAAATTATGGAACAAACTATACTCAAGCAATGCCTTTAAATGAGCGATTTCAAGAAATAGTACAAGCAGTTGATGTTAACAAAATATAAGGAAGAAAAATACCTGTATGATATGATATGTCATATGACTACTTAGTCCTTATTCTTCATTTCCTAGGACTATTTAGAGTAGCACATCGTCTGCACTCACTCAGCATCTAACAACGTTTCTGTCAACTATCAACATCTTCACCATTCATTATCATATATTTATTATTTTATTCATTATGAATGTTAAATAACATATTTATATTGATTCACAAATTGTAACTCAAATTGCAACACATTGTTACACTGCCTTATAATTTTTTATTATGTTTTTACAGGATTGGTAACTGGTACATGTTGACCACAGAAAGTGAACAAATGTATTAGCAATTGCTGTGAAACAGTGGATGGGTATGATTAAATAAGATCTGCTTCTTCCAACTTCTTTTTAACATGTAGAATTGTGAACTGTAACTTGTGATGTATTCCAATTTAACTTGTATGCAGGTTTAAAATAAATTAAAACATTACCATTATCAAATGATTGTTTTAACACTCCTGCATTTCTCCTCAGGTGGAGAGGCTGGGTGGTGGACCCGGCCGAGCACTTTTATTACATTTGGCTGCAGCTGATGATTTTGCCCGTCGTTTACAACTGGGTGATCATCATTTTGAGGTACAGTAGTCTCTCTCACATAAAGATCACATGGAGAAAATGAGAGCATCAGCCTTTGCTTTTTATACAGAACCTGCAGCAAATTACATACCAGCTTCCACTTCTTCACCACCACTCTCTGTTGGCACCTGGTATACTCGACATTTTCCACTTATGTGGATACATGTAACTGTGATGAGCTATTTATTAAAAGACCAGGCTACTTTAAAAGGAACTGTGTGTGAGGGGGGTGAACTATATGTGTCACATGTGATATTGCTTTCACAGGACTTGCTTCACGTCCATTGCCCTCAGCTACCTGCACGTGTGGCTCACCCTTGACTATGCTTCCGACCTGCTGTACGCTGCAGACATGGTTATTGCCATCCGCACAGGTAAGAATGTAAAATTTTACCAGTGCTAACTACTGGCGGTAAAACATTGAAAATATTGCTGGTTTATGCTTCTGTGTTGATGCACCAAAGTATGCTATGCAAGACAGCTCCAACATCCCTCCCAATTCCTTTGTGAGGTGACCTCAGTTACATTTTGTGGCGATGTGGACTGAAACTGTGATTTTTCAGCTTTTGGATTATTCGTTCAGAGGGCAAATTTCATGACTTCGGATCAACATTTGCAATAAAAGTGCCTTCTTTAACATATGGATTAGTTCCAGCTCTGGTAACATTCATCGTCTCTCTTTTTGATCAACAATGGTCGATTGTGAATGAAAAACACTTCCCTGAGCCATTCGGCGGAGAATTGCACAGGACATGCTCAACCGTGACACAAATCTATAAAAGAATTACAGCGGCTTCTGCGGTTTTTACAGCGACTACGCAGAATCATAACCCAGGTTTTAGACTGGTAGAGTTGCCAAGTGTCAGTTAAAGGTGGGGAATATGGCCTAAAATTTATTTTTAATTATACATAAATATATATAGAGAGGGTTTCCCCTAGAATTTTTTGAAGCTGCGGTGGTGGGCTGCATGGGATTGTGTCGTGCTGTGTCGTGTCAGTGCAATTTTTACAACGTATTTATGTATTTATCAACTTAATTAACTTTGCAAAATTGTTTTAATTTAATTTAATGGCAAAGTTGCTGAGCGCACTTAAAGTGAGAACCTAAAATGTTGAGCCTCTTTTTGTTTCCTGACCCATTTAGTCCAATAGTGCTTTTTGACTAGAACAAATTTACATCAGTTTGTACAATTTGACACAAACATAAATTTAATCTGATGCCTGTTTTAGAGAAATACATATATTTGGGAATTAAATTGTTCAATAATATATGTAATTCAAAATAACACAATTGGCAAAAACAATTTTAATATTTTTAATAGAAATCTGTCCTGGGTTATGATAGCACGGGAGTACCAACTTGCAGCACAACTAAATAACTATTTATCTATTAAATCTACTTGGGTTTTGGTTATGGTTTAATTTATTTGAAACATGCATACAGTTTACATTGAATGCGTCATGATACAATTCACAATTCCAAATTCCACATGTCGAAAAAGGAGTAGGAAGAAGCATAGCTTATTCAATCCTACACCATATTTCTAAACAAAACAAAAACAAGCAAACAAAAATGTTCTGCCTTTTCCCCCTGTTATTCAGATCCACTTCCTACACTGTGCATGGTATTAGGACCCCTGCTTGAAAAACTGAATGCTCTGTGTTCATAAGCAAATAAATGGCCAACTGAATTATAGCCATTTTGACATTTAATTATTCAGCCGCCATTACAATACTTTTAGGGTTGGACTAATCATCACGTTAATGGTTTAGATCAATTTGTGGCTTGATTTTAAATATATGACTTTTTATATGACAAACACTCTTCAATGCAATAGTAATTCATTGACAGTCCTTAGTAAAAACCAGCAGTAGTGAGGGGAATCCACCCCTGTAACTACGGAGCCGAATATCCAGCGTCCAACATGAAACGAACTTCACCTTGGTACACCGCGGACATGTCTGCATGGTGGTGGTGCATTTTCGCCTTCATTTGGGTGGCGGGAGTCGAGTAGCAACCAGCTTTCAGACGCGATTTGCCGCACCAACCATGTGGGAAGTGTGGCCAAGCATATGGCACCGGATCGCCCCCATCTCGTGGCTGAATCTTATCCTATCTTCAAAATACAGCAGTTCGGCAACTGATCATCCCTAGTTCTTTCTTTGTGGGTTGTATATTCCTTCTCCTTGTTGCTATGATGTTTAGTATGTTCATTCATTCATTCCTTTTCCATACCGCTTATCCTCATTAGGGTCGCGGGTAAGCTGGAGCCTATCCCAGCTGGCTTTGGGTGAGAGGCAGGGTAAACCCTGGACAGGTCGCCAGTCAATCGCAGGGCAATGTTTAGTATGTATCCAGATCAATTATATCGTTGACAACAGGCACTCTTGCTGGTCCTGGTCCCTCATCTAACTTAATGTAGAGTTTGCTGTTGATGTTTTATATCTTTCCCTGCTTCCTCAAGTCTTGTGTTTTCTTGGCGATGTCATCGTCTCATTTTGTCAGATGCACATTTATGTAGACGTTTGTGCCTTTCAGTTTCTCCGCTTGTTTCAGCAGTGCAGTTTTGAATTCCCTGTTGGTGAACTTAACGATGATGATAGGTGTCTTCCATTGTAGACTACATTGTTTTTTGACCTAGGTGTAATTCTGAGCCCTGTGAGGATCACATCATTCAATCGTGCATTCTGATTCATCTCATCCTATATATTTTCTTTTGCTCAGTGATATTTTCTTTGGCTTCATTCCCTTCCTCAAACGTGGTGCACAAGGCAGCATTATCTTGCAATAGTACCTTGATGTTATCCTGTAGAGCAGGGGCGTCAAACTTGTGCCACCGAGGGCCGAAACGCTGCAGATTTTCTTTCCAGCTGGTCACTAAAGCAGATGATTTTAATGATCAACACCAACTGCCGCACGGTGGCAGACTGGGTAGCATGTTGGCCTCACAGTCAGGAGGTTCTGGGTTCAAATCTCTGTTGGGCATCTCTGTATGGAGTTTGCCCTGTTCTCCTCGTGCGCGAGGGTTTTCCCTGGGTACACCGGTTTTCTCCCACATTCCAAAAACATGCATGTTAGGTTAATTGGCAACTCTAACACATAGGTATGAATGTGAGTGTGAATGGTTGTATATGTACCCTGCGATTGACTGGTGACCAGTCCAGGGTGTACCCCGCCTTTCGCCTTAAGTCAGCTGGGATAGACTCCAGCATACCCGCGACCCTAATGAGGATAAGCGGTATAGAAAATGAATGAATGAATGAACACCAACTTCAATTTGAGGGAAGGCGCTCATCAATTACAATCACCTGCTGGAGAAACCGGTTGGAGAGAAAACCTGCAGTGTCTCAGCCCTTCATGGCACGAGTTTGACACTTGAGCTGTAGAGCATTAAAATTGTTGCATAATGCTGTATTTTCTTGGATGTTTTTCTTCCTTAAAGGGGACCTATTATACTCATTTTCAGACCTTTGTATTGAGTTCTGGACTCCTATAGAGCAGCTACACAAGATAAGCCGCACAGAAAGCTTTCTAGTTTTTCCAGGTTTTGCTCCTTTTCCCGCAGTATTTCCTTGGGTTTTCTGCCTCCCATCAAAACAATCTATGTAATTTACGCAACCCAGCCAAGCCCACTTCGCTGTGATTGGTCACACTCCCAAGCGCTCCTGAGGACTACCAGGCAGCTACTGAACCTCACTTCCTCATTCTGGCAGTACAGGAATTGATAGTGAACGGCAATTTATCTTTTAAAATGTTTGCTTTTAACAGTTATTAGCAGCTCGAGACAGTGATGAGCTTGTAATTTGCATGCATGCAGGTGCTGCCTGTAACTCCCTCTGCTACCTGTATGCGCACTCTATAATGCTGCACAGACAACTGCTTTTGTCTGATTACTTACACAAAATAAACACAGTTAGGACACCGATAAATTGTTACTTACAGCTTGGTCTTCTGACTCTTCAACACGACCAAGTAACATTGGAAAGGAAAACAGTTTGACCCATAGTTCAGCATCGTGTTGGCCCGTGTTCACAAAATAGTCCCGTGTGAAGTACTGTTGACAGATATTTTTCTCTTGCTGGTCGGGAATCAGCAACTTCTTCCTGATGCTGATTAGGAAAGCTAAACAAAAAATTGCTTTCCCTCACACCCGAACAAACATTCTTGGGAGCCATTGCTGAACGTGCTAACACAGTGACAACAGAATGAAGCAAAGTGGCTGGGAGGGCAGGCCTACAGCGTGTACCTCGGCGTGCTCATATGAGAACGTCTGAGTTTTGAGACGTCAGTGGAACTTGGTGTTGAAAAAAACTGCTTTCAGGGCTCACTTCCAAATGCACAAACCTCATTATCTGATGCATTGGCATTGTTCAACATGAGAATACAGCATTGTAAAAACATTTATAGGTCAGAAAAGAGAAAAAGCATAATAGGTCTCCTTTAAGAGCAGTGCACAAGGCAGCATTATCTTCCAACAATACTTTGAAATTGCCCTGCAGAACCTTGATCATTGGATAATGGTCTATTTTCTTCTGTAGGATTTTTTAGCTCTTTGACAGCAGCGAACAAGGCAGCATTTTCATCTTTCAACTCTCGATTTCTTCTCTTAGTGCCTTGGTATCCTTGCTCAGCGCACAATTTTTCTCCATAACGTTTATGACTACATCTTGTGTCTCTGTGGATGTCATTCTGCGATTGTTTGGTTTGGTTTAATTTGTTTCGAACATGCATACATTATACAAATAACTATTCATGTTACATTCCTCACTTCTACATGTCCGAAAAGAAGTAGAAAGAAGCAGAGCTTATACAATCCTACCCCCTACTCACATTATTTGCTAAAACATACTCGTACATACTGTGTATATACATGCATAGACACGTAAATTGATATGTATACATACATACTGTATTTGTCTTAACTACGTTTTCCAGTCGCTGAAATTCTAAGTCTATTGTGCAGTTTGGTGTTGTATCTTTTTCATCTTTTGTTTGGGCTGTAGTATGCTCTTGTATCTCTCACATGCTCTTCTCGGAGGTGTGAATAATATCACATTTTTGCTCTCGAGAATATAAGGTTCTATAACAAGCAACATGTGTAAACAAATGTTAGCGATCACACACGCTGACATTAATAGGCTTAGCATGTGACAAGCCATTGTCAATTGACTCCACATTTTACTGGCTATTGTTCACAGCCCTGATAATAAGAAACAAAATGAAAGTCAACACAAGACGTGTGGCGTGTCTGGTCACATACGCGCACGTGCCAGCAAGGCAGACAGGCGATTCTGGTACATGCTTATCAAAATAAAGTGGCGTGAAACATTTTAATGATATTTTAAATTGTTTGTTGTAAAGGTGGTAAAACAAATTGTTCGTACTACTGCTTTTGGTGCAGTATAGTTTTCTACTGATGGTCGGATAGCTTAATTTGTAAATAATTCCAAATGACGAATGGTGCAGCGATCTTTTCCACCTGCTCCTCCTGTTTGCTTTCAGCAATGTTTACTTATTCCTGTAATGACCTGTTTGTGTTGATGATCAGAATCTCAGTGTTTGTGGCTACACCTTGTGAGAATGAATGGTAGATGAGGAAGTGTGGTTGTTGCTGTGTGGAGAGCTATGAGGAAGTGTGTGCAAGAGTTTAAGAATAGGGTGCTGGAAATGAGCACTGCTGTTCAGACTCTGTTCAGGCATCAAACTTTGTGTGCCTCTGTTGGAACGCTACGTTACAATGATGATGCCTGTTGCTCTCAGTTTTGCGTGTCATGTCATCAGGATTCGTTATCAAGACGAAGCACGATAGAATGAACATTTTTTATCATTCAAATTCAGAACGTTTTTTTTATCACTTATGATTTATATCACCCATTTCTTGTGTCAGTCATTTTTGTTATGTTTTGATTGTCGTATTTTTCTGACTGAATATAACATCTAACCTCTCCAGGTTACCTAGACCAGGGCATCATAGTCAAAGACCTAAATCAGCTAAAGAAGCGCTACCTTCACTCAAAACATTTTTTAAGGGATCTGGTGTCCCTTCTGCCCACCGACTTGTTCTACTTGGTTTTTGGCATCGAAACGGCCATGGTGAGGATAAACCGTCTTCTTCGGACGCCACGACTCTACGAAGCACTCGATCGCATGGAGACAAGGACCTCTTATCCCAACACCTTCCGCATCTCCAAACTCATGATCTACATTTTTGTCCTGATCCACTGGAATGCGTGTCTCTACTTTGCACTGTCCAACTACATTGGTTTTGGGAGCGACAGCTGGGTTTACCCAAACATCACCGATCCGGTGTTCGCCTCCATGCGGCGTCAGTACTTCTACTGTTTCTGGTTCTCGGCTCAGATCTTTACCACAGTCGGGGACACTCCACTGCCGAGTCGGGAAGAAGCATTCTTGTTTATGATTGCCGACCTGCTCATTGCCGTGCTGGTGTTTGCCTCGATAGTTGGCAATGTCGGAAACGCTATCACCAGTCTGAGAGACCGTGACAACGTGTTTTTCCCCAATCACGAGCTGGTAAGACTGCTTGCATCACTGCTTTTCAGTTTTATAATTAAATGTTTGGACCAAAAGTTGCATTTTTCCATTGCAGGTAAAAGCCTATTTGCGCAGCCATCACATCAGCAAGAAGCTGAGGCAGCGTATCGACAACTGGTACCAACACCTACACATCAACAAGAAGATCATGCGTGAAAATGAAATCTTGCAGCAACTGCCCGTCCATCTAAGGACTGAGATTGCCGTGAGCGTTCACCTGCCCACTCTTTCCAAAGTCACTATCTTCCAGAGCTGCGAGAAGAGCCTGCTGGAGGAACTCGTGCTAAAGCTAACACCCCAGGTCAAGTGGCTTGTTTAAACAATCTGCATTCTTTGTGTCGTACTTTTCATTTTCCTTGTGGTCGCGATGTGACGTTTAAAATATTTCTCAATATACGACAAGTACTTTGGCTTCATACGGTCCTCCATTTAAATTAATGTAAACTTAGCACTTGCCATTCCAGATGCCTCAATTTTTCCTCTGCTTGCTTAAATCACGTGCTTTGTCAGATGCTCATTCATGTTTGTTCCTGTCAGGTTACTTTATTGCTTCAGCAGTACTTAGCTTATTTGTTTCTTGTTGGTAAACTTTATGATGATGCAAGCACTGTGCCCCTTAAGCATTGATTGCTAAAGCGAGGCTATAGTGAGGCTGAGAGAAGTCTTCATGTTGTGTGTCTTGCAGGTGTTCAGTCCAGGAGAGTATGTGTGCAGGAAGGGAGATGTGGGCCACGAAATGTACATTATAAAAGAAGGCAAACTGGCAGTGGTTGCAGACGACGGAATGACAGAGTTTGCTGTGCTGAGGGAAAGCAATTTCTTTGGCGAAATTAGCATTCTTAACATAAGAGGTGTGTCAAGGGCACAATGTACACTTTCTATGCTTGTCATTGGTACTTCAGCTTATCAATGTTAATAATATTTCTATTTTATGAAAATGTCTAATTGCTTTAGGTAACAAGTCGGGCAATCGCCGCACCGCCAACATCCGGAGTATAGGTTACTCTGACCTGTTCAGCTTGTCTAAAGAGGACCTGACAGATGTGCTTTCTGAGTATCCAGCAGCCAAGCGCCACCTGGAAGAAAAGGGAAGACAGATTCTCACCAAAATGGGCATGCTAGAGGTTGGTGGGGCACAAGAGGGAGACATTGCAGATAAAGTGGAGGTGAAGATCAGCTGCCTGGAAAGCATCCTGGAGGTTCTGCAAACCAAACTAGCTCGCCTCATGGCGGAGACGGAAACGAGCAACCGAAAGCTAGAGACCCGTGTGATGCAGCTAGAGCGGGAGGTGGCTGCTCGCCGCAGACGGTCTGCAAAGGCGGAAAGCTGCCACAATCGAGGGGGACAATGGCTAGGCCTAGGTGTCAGCGAGAATGCTGTGTTTGAGCGAGAGTAGGCTAAGTAGCAGAAGGCCAAGTTCTGTAAACAAGGACAGGGAGAGGACAGTAGTGAGGTCACCAAGAATGGTGACAGGAAGAGTGCCAAGAAATACGTAGAAAGGATGTTGGAGGGAAACAAAGGCAAGTGAGCATTTGGAGAATATCAGAAATCAATTTTGTTTAATATGAATAAATGTATTCATCTGAATACAGTCAATCCATGTTTCAACGTCTATGTTTTTGTATGAGTCGATATTCACCAAACAATTTTGGCATGGTTTAGCCTCGGGTCTCGTATACTGTCTTGGTTATCGTATAATATTGAATGTAACAACTGTGTTATATATTTTCCCCTTGGCGTGTTGAATCTTCTGGTATTAATAATGATGTGGACAGACTACTCCCAACATTTTTTATTAACCCATCTTGGATCACGCATCAACACCAACTCTCGTGATACTTAGTCTACACAATACTACAGAATCCTGCAAGGCTCGTTCATTTGGAAAACCTAAACAAGAATGTAACACATACTAGTCTGTTTGCTGCATCAACAATACGCTACAGCCTGGTAAGAAAAAAGAAGAAATCAAGGAAATCAATTTTACTAAAGAGATCACATAAGACTCAAGATGATAAGACAGATGATGAAGAGAAGTTTTTTTGGTATGGATCCCCTCCTCTTGCGTATCTTCCTGCTCCCTCTCCACTCTTCGCCGTCTTCCCAACAAGAGTCTTCAGTAAAAGTAAAAGTGATGTTAAAATTTCATTTATTCACTTCATTCGTCATTTATAGTTTTTGTCATTTAAAGGTTTTAAGCGGACTTTGAGGAAACAGAGAAAACAACCCGTTAGACAACTAATAATTAACAACAGCTAAAAATAAAAGGTAAATATAACATTTATGAAATGTATTTATTCAATCAGCTGGGGCAATAGTTTATAAATAGCTGTTTTTTCCCCAGTTTGAGCAGTTCTTTGGTAGTTCAGTCTAAAAAAATAATATACAGCTTCAACGCACAAAAATTAACACATGCAAATGTTTAGGTTCAACAAACAACGTATATCCTTGAGTTGAAATAATGATCTATTTTTGTTCCATCAAGAGGAATTTTAACTTGTATGAACTCAAAATTACTCTTAAAAATGAAGTTGGTCCAATTGGCATAGCTATTAGCATTTACTTTCAAAGAACATGAGCTGAAAAATTAATTATTTTTTTCAAAATTCATCCACAACAATGCAGATAGCAAATCAAGTTTTCTGAAGATTGATTTTTTTGATTGATTGACTTTATTTCAAACACACCCAGAGTCAACTTGAAGTGCTTCACATCACAATTCCACACGTTCGAAAAGGAGCAGGAAGAAGCAGAGCTTATTCCAACCTACCCCCACTACATCTCACATCAATTACTAGTACACATATTCACTTCCTGTATTCAAGATGCACCAATTAAATGTTAACTTATTCTCTTCAGTCAAACAGTAAATTAATATTAACATTGGAGAGAAAAAAAAAGTAATAAAAATACCAGAAACAGAAAACCAAGTACTATAAAGCAGTACCCATCCATCAACATGAACATAATTAAGCCTCCACATCTCTGTATTGTAACAAGACGTTTTGTTTATATAAACATTTAAAACAACGAACGCTCTGAGATAGCTTTTGTTCATGTCCTAGACTATTCCACAGTTTAACCCCACAAACAGACAAAGAAAAACCTCTCCTGGTAGAATTAGCCAGTGGGGTATCAAAGTTCCTTAAACCTCTCAAGTCATACGGCTGATCTCCGTGGGAAACAATATTCTGAATATTAATCGGTAATAGATTGTGAAATGCTTTAAACATAAACATTGCTATGTACAGTTTTACAAGATCATGTAATTTTAGAATTTTTGATTTGAAAACAATATTCATTTTACCAACTGAGAAACATTAAAAATGTAATTGATATACAAATTAAATAATTTGGGGCCCAATACTGACCCCTGGGGAACCCCACAAACAATGCCAAGACATCTGGAAGAAAACTCACCCATATGAACATACTGCAATCTATTGCTTAAATAACTTTTGACCCATTTCCCAGCTACCCCACGTATACCATATCGTTCTAACTTTTTAAATAATATATCATATCATATCATATATCATATAGATCTATAAAAATACCTATTGCATATTTTTTATTATCCTATGCTTTAGAGATTTCCTCAGTAGCATCGATTATGGCCATTGAAGTAGATCTATTACTTCTAAAGCCATATTGACCTTCAATGAGTAAATTCTGCTTTTCTATACATTTATTTAATTTCCTATCAAAACATTTTTCAAGGATTTTTTAAATTTGAGGAAGAAGTGAAATGGGTCTATAATTTTTAAAATCATGTTTGTTTCCATTTTTAAACACAGGAATAACTTCAGTAATTTTCATTTTTCTTGGAACACAACCATTTTGCAAAGACAGATTGTAAATACATGTCAAGGGTGTAATTAGATTACTTATGATCTTTTTTATTAGCATCATATCGATGGAGTGACAATCTGTTGAGAATTTATTTTGAAATTGCTGGACAATAGTAAGGATTTCATGTTCACTAACAGCAGAGAGTCCAATTGTTTTGATAGTTCTTTCAAAATTAAACTCCATTTCTTGATTTGGAATATCAGCTGCCAGTTCAGGACCAACATTTACAAAGAAATTATTGAAATTATTAACTATTTTGTTATTATCATGAATTCCTCCGCACGTATCAATAAAATAATCTGGATATGTATCTTTTTTTAATCCTTTCTTAATTATACTATTTAATATTTCCCATGTTCTTTTTATATTACATTTATTTTCCAGCAATATTTTTTTATAATACAACTTCTTAGCCATTCTCATAAATGCTATTAATTTATTTTTGTACATCTTGTATCTATCCTCAGCTTCTTTTGTTTTTAATTTAAGAAATGACTTATAAAGATTTTTTTTTCTTACAAGCGTTTTGCAGGCCTTTTGAAATCCAAGGGCTTTTTAAGTATTTGTTTTGTTTACAAGAGTTTTTTTATTTGAATAAACAATATTCTGTATCAACATGAAATTACAACACAGCTGACACAATGATCCTTTCAGATAGTTAAACAAGTGCCTAAAGTAATAAACATCTCAATAAATGACACAAATATAACGGAAGCTT
This sequence comes from Oostethus manadensis, assembly GCA_024372805.1. Lineage (NCBI taxonomy): Eukaryota > Metazoa > Chordata > Actinopteri > Syngnathiformes > Syngnathidae > Oostethus > Oostethus manadensis. Next base: position 1,936,730 of record QODF01000018.1, read on the forward strand.
GGAAAATGTACATGAAAAGCAGCTGTCATACTTAGATAACAGTTTTGCAGGGCCTAGTGTTTTGCTAGTATACAATTACTTTGTATATACTAATTTCTTGTACAGTACATACAGTACTTCCAACAAACTGTATAAAAATGTCCTAAGGTTCCCAAGCCAAACAAGCGGGAATTAGATAGCTCCTTTTCAGTGGAATTCAACTGTAGTGTTCTGTTAGGGTAAAGGAAAAAAGATAAGCGGTATAGAAAATGGATGGATGGATGGAAATTAACAAAAGTTGACAAAGGATTTCAACAAGAAAGGAGTGGTACACGGTTGCCAGTCTGAACTAAACACTGTTATTTCAAAGAAAGTCCTGGCACATGATGTCTATGCATAAAACCCCCTTCACGTTTATGACTGCACCCCCATATGTGTATGACTAGAACCAGCAGTGTGGTGTGAATGAATTATCACTAATAGGCAAAAAGAATAACCATACCTGCTGCCATACCCGCGTCCCAAAAATTGCGAACTGGCCCTTTAAAGACATCAGCTGACGCATATCCCGGAAGTCCAGTGTGGACACATACCTCCTCCCCCCGCACGATTGCAGACATAAGCGTTTACTACTAATAATAAAGCTGTGCCGGAGTGTCATTTCCATGGAGTGCCACCGCTAATGGAGTGTCAAGAAGAGAAGCCCATCATTTATACTATGGAAAATAAGCCAATTGTGACATGTGAGTGCACATTTAGAGAACACTTAAGAGTCATTTGGCTGCTATTGACAGCTAGCCTGCTAGCTAGCTTCGTTAGCTCGCGTTAGCTTCCGCCGCGGCGCAATACAAACCAAATAAAATACAACTAGAGTCACTTGAATTACCCTTTGCTTGCCTCGTTTGCTCTTGTCTCTGGTTCGAATACCGACTCGGCTGCGAGCAAGACCACTGTTTGTGCACAGTGGTGTTGTGTGTATGCCAGCTAATGTAGCAGCCAGCTACACAGGTGAGCAGGCCTGCTAACGGAGGAGACCACTCACAGACAACACACTTTGCTGTCCTGTCTCGCATTTGTTGTCATATGCTCTTTCAACCTTGTCTTCTCGTCCTGTGTGTAATATCCTGTACAGATACAATAATTTAGCTATATATTATTACACAGATGCACACATACTGGAAAAATGTCACACAAAACTGTGTAGCACTCACCAGCAGTTCTATGCCTTACTCAATGGCATCATCCATCGCCAATTCCCACACATTGTTTGAGCACTAAGTTGGTAGAGTTGACTCTGTTGTATTGGTGAGTTAAAAAAAAAAATTCTACATATACGAATTTACATAAAAGGTGTGTTCCTTACCTCCTTTTTCCATGTTCTCAGGTGAGACCTGATTTACCCTCTTGATCCGTTTAAAATTAGTTTAACTCCTTTAGATGTGAGTCTGATGACATTTTGGAACTTCCTTCTTCTCTTCTCTTCGCCTAGCACATACTGATCCTACCAAATCTCAAGAAAATCGAAATTTCAACTGAGTTAATGCAAGACGACAGCTGTACAATCCAGTTTTTCCCCCCAACTGTAGAGGCACATTTCTGTATTGACATTAAGGCAATTTGACAGTAGTGGTTCCCCTGTATGTGTATTACGGTTATAAAACTGTTGCATCGTATTAGGCTACTCCCTCACACCCCTTAGAAGATCAAGTTATTTTTTCTTTTCTTTTCTTGACAGCGCAAGATTAGAACAGATGTATTTTAAGTATACATGTAGAACAAGTCTATGCAATGTTATTTTATTGAACAAAAAAATATTATATATTTTATATCTTATTTACATGACAGCATGTCATTTCTGTCTCTGTCTGTTGACATTAACAATACCGCTGCTGCTCTGTGTATTGCTTGCAGAGGAGTGATTGCTGTAATTAAATAAATGACACATCTTTACCTTGAGTTTGTGGACCGCGTTTGGCTACTAATATTGTATCTGATGTGTCACATGTACTGTACCCTGAATATCAGCTTATGAACTCGGGGAGGAGATACAGGGTCCCTCTACAAGCATAATAGATACAAATACCCTTTTGTCCCACCTTCTGTGAAAATGCTCAATGACACATAATGTACTCTTTCAACTTGCACAATGTGAAAAGGTAATGCACTTAAAGTCCTTGTACAAATCATGTGTGGTGTTCCTGTCTGTCTGTTGTATATAGTGTAGCACAGCCTCTGTCCAAGGAAAATGTCTCCCCTTGGGAGACAAATAAAGAAACTTTGAACTTTACTATTGCTTGCTATTAAAGTTTGTGAAACGTAACTGTGGAGTAATGATTCCACTACACTTGGCAGTCAGAACTTGCTGTACTAGAGTCCTCATTCTCCTATTCTGGCCTTCTGTTAACCTTTGACTTCTGTTTGGACCGCGGCCATCCGGGACCGCGTCCTTTCATCACCAAGTTTGTTGTCAGAGCTTCAATCAGTTCGACATTGTCTGTATGAATGTTTTCTTCTCTTCCTCCCAGGTGCCGGAGACCAGGGCTTATTCACGTCTCTCTACACCTCTTTGGCCCAGCAGCTCCCTAGGGAGCCCATGGAGTGGAGGAGGTGAGTGTCTAATGACCGAACTACAAAGCGGCAAGATAAGATAATCCTTTATCGTAGAGTCAACAAGAACATGTCACATACTAGCTCACTCTTCCCTGCAGGACATATGGCCGAGCTCCAAAAATGATCCACCTTGAGGCTAACTTTGTGCAGTTTAAAGAGGAGCTCCTCCCCAAGGATGGCAACAAGGCACTCCTCACCTTCCCCTTCCTCCACATCTATTGGACAGACTGCTGTGTGAGTGCTCTCGCTCTGATCTTCTGATCAGTGCAAATACAATTCATTCCAAGATGTTGGTCGAGTTCCTCTTTGTTATCATCGGCCCCCTTTTGTGGTGCCCCAAAAAATTTGTCAAGTATTAACGGGTGAAATAAACAACATGCAATAGAAACAATATACATTTGGACTACGATAGGGCAAATGAAAATATTGCAAATATGCCTTTACGACGCAATCGAGCCACAATGGTCTGTGTAACTTTTGGTCATTTAATTTTCTTTTCATTCAAGAGAATGAAAAAAACTAAAATTATTGATTTATTCGAATTTCACTTTGAGGGCCGCATGGTGGTCGAGTGGGTAGCACATTGGCCTCACAGTCAGGAGGTTCAGGGTTCCAATCTCTGTTGGGCATCTCTGTGTGGAGATTGCATGTTCTCCCCCTGCGTGGGTGGGTTTTCTCCAGGTACTCCGGTTTCCTCCCACATTCCAAAAAAAACATGCATGTTAGGTTAATTGGGGACTCTAAATTTTGCATTGGTATGAATGTGAGTGTGAATGTTTGGTTGTCTATATGTGCCCTGCGATTGACTGGTGACCAGTCCAGGGTGTTCCCCGCCTCTCGCCCAAAGCCAGCTGGGATAGGCTCCACCATACCCGCAGCCCTAATGAGGATAAGCGGCATAGGAAATGAATGAATGAGCATACAAAAAAATTAAATTGAAATACAAAGCATTCTTATTAGGTCTCAAAAACAAATACAGCAACAACTTTTTATTGTATGTTTAATATAACAAGACATCCACTTTTAACTTATTTTGAAGACCAGACTTTCCTGGATACAGTAAGTCTTGCTGAACGGACTGGGAAGTTGTGGATGTAATGAGTTGTGAATAAAGAAAGCATGCGTGTGCAATACACATTGCCGTCTGCTTGAACCCACATATAAAAAATATGAAAACAGGCGTGGTTGTAATGGTTTCTGCTCTTGCTATGAAAATGAAAACGTTTTTTTTTTTTTTTTTTTGCTTTTTGACACTGGAAAAACAAGGAATGCTTTGTATTTCAAATTTATTTTACATAGCCCTGTAAGTGGCATAGAAAATGTATGGATGTTCGGTATATGAAAAATATATATTTTTTGATTTTTAATTCCCAGTCGTGAAAATAAAATTCACTGACCAAAGTTACACAGAACCACAACACAGAAAATTCAGACCAATAAATGAAATGCAACAGGCTGTAATGCATCGTCAATATAATAAGTAAACATGAGTGAAAGCGTACAGGAGGCACTAGTGAAAAATACCGGTGCAACATTTGGTTTGGATTTAAGCCACCCGGCCATTACCAAAAAGCAATAGTTTGCAGAGTGTGTAGACAATTTTGTCAGAGTAACACCACCAATTTGTTTTTCCCACCTTAGAAAAAAACAGGTCAATTTTCATTTTTGTTGTGTTGCTCTTTTTAACTGAGAAGATTTTTTCTGGTCTTTACATCTTTTATCATTTAGGCAAAAATAACAAACTAAATTTACCATGTTCTGTACTGTTTCCCACGTATTGTCTATGGTATGGTAATACTGGAAAGAAACTTTTACAGTAAACTTTACAATTACTTACACTTTAACACAAAAAATATTTTTTTTTGTTGAAGAATGTGTGCCTTAAAGTTGCCATGCTTAATATTTTGTATTCACATAACACAGTATGCGTTCCATTATTGGACGCCATATTTTCCTATCATTTTAGAATCAAGGGGAAAAAAAACTACTTTGTTGTAGGGCCTTTTTGTACGGTCTGCACTAAAGGACATAAGAACAATCCTTGAGGCAAGTCTCTGCAGCTAGTATTTGAATTTTATTGTATGTAAATTTGTCTGCATCATTATGTTGTAAAGTTATACATTTGCACAATTAAATAAATGTTCTCTGAACATTTACTATGTTTACTACTTACTATGTTTCTGTCTTTAAAAAGATGTATATTTGAACAGCTTGGGTTTTTTTATGGTCAAAGTAACCTCTTCTAAAGTGGTTGTACTATGATTTATGTGCCAGAGAATACAGTATATTCCTTATATTATTATAATATATTGTTATGAGATTGCAGTGTGTATCGCAATTAGAATTTTAGGCCACATTGCTCATCTCTACTGCCATAAACATCAAAGAAAAACAAAATTGAGTGCAGAGTTAATCCTTTAGAGCTCACGTGGCGTCATGTGAGGACTTTTGAGAATCCACTTTGTAATGGTCATTGTGCTTCCTCAGGATACAGAAGTGTACAAGAGCTCCGTGAAGGAGGACATGATGCGCTGGCAAAACAGTCTGCGCACGCACAGCTCAGTCGACTGGGTCATCATTGTGGTGGATACAAGTGATACCAGAAAGAAGAACAAGACGAACATCCTACCCCGCTCCTCCATTGTGGACAAAATCCGCAGTGATTTTTGCAACAAGCAGAACGACAGGTGAAAGAGACCTTGGTTACATGGTTGCGTCAGCCTGGACTTCTCTCAAAACACTGACCGCTTAACCTTGTTTCAGGTGTGTGGTGCTCTCAGACCCTTTGAAGGATTCCTCCAGGTCTCAGGAGTCATGGAATTCTTTGTTGCTCAAGCTGAGAACCCTTCTCCTCATGTCCTTCACCAAAAACCTGGGACGCTTTGAAGATGACATGCGTACTCTCAGAGAGAAGCGCACTCAGCCAGGCTGGAGCTTCTGTGAATACTTCATGGTCCAGGTGACCATCAAACACTTTGTTAAATTATGTAAGACTCAAAATCCATATTCCTGATCCTGAGATTGTTGTGTTTGTTCAAATTGCAGGAAGAACTTGCCTTTGTGTTTGAGATGCTGCAGCAGTTTGAAGATGCTTTGGTTCAGTATGATGAACTGGATGCTCTTTTCACCCAGTATGTCCTTAACTTTGGAGCTGGAGGTACATGCACACTGTTACACTAACTGTTTTTATTACAGTATATACAGTATTTTGATGGGATAAAACTACTGTTTAAAGATGAAAGCTGTATAGCAGTATAGGTTTAATGTCGAAACTCAATCGTCACTCAGCCCATGTTGTCTAAATAGTGTTGTGAAAAAGTGCCCCCTTTTAGATTTCTTGTTTTTTGTTTTTCACACTTAAATGTTTGAGCTCACAACCTATTTTTCAACCTGATTGTTTGTTGTACTTTAACAGTACTGGAGAAAGCCAGCTTGTGCTCATCTAATACCATGAATTTCATGTATTGTTTTTTTTTTTTTTCCTTTTTTTTCAATTTGGGTCCTCAGACACAGCCAACTGGCTGGGCTCATTTTGTGCCCCGGTGCGGAGCTGGAATGGCCTGCTGTTGCGGCGGCCTATTGACATGGAGAAGAGGGATGGGATCCAGCGTGGCGAAGCCAGCCTGCTGGACCTGAGGAGCTACCTCTTCTCTCGCCAGTGTACCCTGCTCATATTTCTCCAGAGGCCTTGGGAGGTGACCCAGAGGGCACTTGAGCTGCTGCACAACTGTGTCCAGGAGCTGCGCCTGCTAGAGGTTGTCCAGTCATGAGCTGTCATGGCTACTGTCTAATATAATTTCATTATTTGAGTCATTCTGCGTCCTCTTTTGCATCTTAGCTTTTTCCGACAGAGACTATGCTGTGCTACAAAAAGTTTTCCTTAGAGTGTATCCTGTGTGTATCCTCAATTTTAGCTTCTTCATGCAGTATGAGCCTCAATAATGTGATGGTGTGAGAGTATCAAGGATTAAGGAAAGATACAAATTAAATTAGATAAAGCCCAGATTGAGGTGTGAAGCACTAACAAGACATTGTGGGGGTCTAGGTGTCTGTGCTAGAGGGGGCACTGGACTGCTGGGTTTTCCTCAGCTGCTTGGAGGTTCTGCACAGGATTGAGAACTGCTGCGACCAGGCTCAGTTATCCGCCAACAGTTCGCACACTGTTGGGCTGTGGGCCTACGCCACCGACAAGGTAATACGCTTGTGTCTGATTCCTTCAACACACCCAACTTTTGTTTTTCCTCCTGAGCATGAATGGATGGATAGACGGAGGAACAAGAAGGTGGAGGAGGACTATGAAGGTGTGTCCTGTCTGTGCAGCTCAACTCTCTGGGTGAGCTCTGTGGGCTGGTGTCCTGCAAAGGTCCAACCTCTGAAGACTTGAACAGGACTGTGGACCTGCTGGCTGGACTGGGAGATGAGCGGCCTGAGACTGGTTAGTATACACTCTGCTGAAAGTGTGAAAGCTGTGGTAGCTGGTGAATGAGTGCTTTTGCCTTGCAGTGAACAGTCTGCAGAGCCCCTACAAGAAGCTGAAAGAGGCCTTATCATCCGTGGAAGCTTTTGAAAGACATTATCTTGTGAGTGGGTGCCTTCATACATAATACACTCATCAGTCACAAAACAGAGCTCTGTCATTTTTCTACTGTAGATCCTTGATATTAGCGGGGTTTACATTTCACAAAAAACTGCAAATAATAGATGCATCCCCCAATTGCCCTAACGTGGCTTTTTTTGATACTATGAAACCTATAATTATGTATGTCACAATTATTGAAAACATTGTAAATTCCATTGAGTACATTGAAAAGCAGCTCACAAGACAACAGCATATGTGTGATTGGGTCCTCACGGATGAGACAAGATGAGATTTTAAAATTATAGTTGTCTCTTGTTTATTGCGGTTAATTACATCCAGCCATGATTGTGATAAGTGAATTTCAGCAAATTAAGATGTATATATGTGTGTGCATATGTATGTATGTGTATAAATATGTATGTATGTATGTATGTGGGTGTGCGTGTATGTATGTGTGTGTGTGTGTGCGTGTGTGTGTGTGTGT
>QODF01000018.1:1944710-2105426 GCA_024372805.1 Oostethus manadensis
ATATATATATATATATATACACACACACATACACACACATATATATATATATATACATATACAGTATGTGTATATATACATATAAATATATATGTATATACGTATACAATTTATGTATATACAATATATGTATATACATATACGTATACAATATATGTATATACGTGTGTGTGTGTATATATATATATATATAAAACATAAAATATGTGTATAATATCAGGTGTTTTGTTTTATAAAAGTATTGACAAGTACGTCTGTGGTATTGAATGAGTTAATTTTGTAGTGTGAGACTTGGAATATATCTGGTAACGTTTTAATCTTGCGAGATCTTGTAACACACACAACAGTTCCACATCCTATCTTCTCAAAGCATCTTCCTGCTGGAAAATGTTGTGTGAATTTCTTATGAGACAATGTCTCTGCTCAATTCATAACTGCAACACAGTTTTTTCCCTGCAGATAGCGCAATCATACTACTACTAATACTACTGCAAGAAAAAACAATTATTCACAATTTAATTCAACGAAAATAAATCCACCAATATATACTGTGGAATGCCGAACTGCGAATAGGTGTGGATCTATTAGATTGGATCTAATTGGCTGTTGCTAGCGGTCTCCGCTGAAATGCTATTTCCCTTCTGTCCTATCAGGAACTGTCCCATGCAGCCATGGAAATGTACCGGGCCATCGGTCGGCTCCGGTCAGCCCGGCTAGTGGGAAAGAGCCTGGCAGAGTTTTACATGTGAGGAAGAGTTAGTTTGTTGGTGTAGCTGTACGTGTACATTTCTCTGTGCTCACGTATGCTTTGTGTTTCGTTACCAGGAAGAAGGAGGACCCTGAGCGAGCAGAAATCTTTTTACTCGAAGCGCTAAAGTCCTATGTGTCTGAGGGCTGGAGCTTCCCGGTCACACACACCAGGAAACAGGTTGCTGAATGCCAGAAGCTACTGGGAAGAACTGTTGAGTATCCTGTTTTGACGACTCCATTTGTGACTGTCCCCGTTGCTTCATGTCTCTCCAATTACAAGTATCCCACAAACGTACACCCTTTGAATTTATTTTTATTACTATAAATAATACTATAAAAAATAAATCTTAGTTATCCTTCAGAGTAATCAATGTACATCTTGAATCACAGTTTAGGGTCAGTATTCATTGAAAATAAGTCAACACTGCCATTGTTGTCTAAATAGCCACTTCGCTTTCAATAGGCGACCAGTCCAGGGTGTACCCCGCCTCCCGCCCAAAGTCAGCTGGGATAGGCTCCAGCATACCCGTGACCCTAATGAGGATAAGCAGTATAGAAGATGGATGGATGGGCTCTCAATAGGTCTGTGAATACTAGAATCCTCTTCTATATCTTTTATCATGATATGACGCAGATGCTGGATGTTAGACACCTTGAGTTCCTCTACCTGTGCTTGAGGATGCCTCGCCATCACCTTCCACTTCCTCAACAAGGCACTTGTCAACTTGGAAGTGTGTTTGGTCACCTTATCATGACGGAAACCGCCTACGGCACAGTTTCCCAAAAGAGGGGTTTCAGAATGTCATGGAACATGTCGGAATTTGTTCCCCCTTGCCATTGGCCTTTGAGACAACACAACATAATCCACGATTGTCCTGCCAACTTTTCTACTGGTTTGCAGGTTTGATTTATCAAACAAATAACAATTTAACTTTAATTTTCTCAATATCATGACCTCATCCAGGTCATGATATTGAATCGCTTGCAACTAGACTGTTCAGGTATTCTTAGAAGATGTTTTGCCTCTAATCTGAGCAGGCTTCATCAGTTCCTGCTCAAAGGTTTGGTGGGAACACACCAGTCAGACTAGATTGGACATCTCTAGTCAGACTAGACCTGCCGTCAAGCCAATGGCAGTGCAGCGTGAGCCTTTAATTTTATTGGCAAAATTTGTGGTGCAGCTCATTGAGGAAATGTAAAAAAAAACAAAAAAAAAATCACATGTTAGGGTGAGTCACATTTGCTATGTTTTTCATTTTTTTGTGTAGCCCAAATGGGCTTCTTGTGGAGTTGGAATGGACTCAACAGGTATGTTCCAGCATCCTCTGTATGTAGCATTTTCTCTCCTTATCAAGTGGCTGTGTACAGCTCGCTGCAGACGAGCGCCTTGTTGGCCGGCGACACCAACCTCACCAAAGAGGAGAGGAGGCGATTTTGTCAGGACGTCCTGACCTTTGCTGGCAAACCTGGAAATCAGAGTGAGTTGTGGTCTCTTTTATTTAGAACTCTTAGGCGGCCAGCTTTGTGTTTCTTCGCTTACTTACTTTGTTCTTCTCAGGTCCAGCAGCTTCTGCTAAAGTAATTCTGAGCATGGGTGTCTTTGCTCAGCTCACACGGCTACAGTTCCACCCAGCCAGCGCTTCTGTGCATTCAGGTGCTCTCCTGCAGGTGGAGCTCACACTGCGATGTTTAATGCCCATGTCAGTGCACGTAGAGGAACTAGCCATCAGCATTCACTTTGACCTGGAACACGGAGGTTTGCAGGGGAGACCAAAGGGAAGTCAGAGACAGACCTGCAGTGGGACAATAGACTTAGAACAGGGTTGCTCCTCAACGGGGCGCCCCTCCTCCCTGACTGTCAGCCCTCCTTTGGAAATGGACGAAATCCATGACCGCAGTCCCTCAGACAATTCCCTCACTTCTTCAGGAGTGGTGTGTAAGAACGCTCACCTCATTATCCGTCGCCATGACAGCAACTCCCCTCAGGACACGCCCAATTGTGTCAGCCCGCCTCCCATCACCTTGAAAGAGGGAGCGCAAATGCTGCGGGTGCACAACGTCACGCTGGTGCCTGGCGATAACAGCATCATCCTCACCGCGCCGGTAAGGTCACATGTTTTCTTCTGTGTTTCTCAATCTTTACTCTTTGCTGTCTAAAGTCACACCAGCTCTGTTGCCATAAATTCATCAGAAAGCTTTATATCATCCATCCATCCATTTTCTATGCCGCTTAGAGTTGTGGGCAGAAAGAAATATAGATAAAATTCTGTACATTTCACTGTTTGTATTCCTTTTTTAATGTAGGCTAGTTTATTTAAACTTGTGTACTGATAGAATTTCGGAAAGAAAGAGTGTGTTATGATTTTTTGCCGTTTTTGTGTCAGAGCAACCAGCCAGGCTTGTACACGCTACGTCAGCTGTGTGCTACAGTGGGTCAAGTGCAATTTGTGTTGCCTCACCTCTACCCCTCCATCCAATATGACATCTACTCTCAGGAGCCCCAACTGACCGTGGAGCCTCTCTCAGGTCAGACTCCACATTGGGATTTTCTTGTTACTCCTAGCTAACACTTATTTATGCCTTCAGAACCACTACTGGCCGGCCTGCCTCAGATGGTCAAGTTCACATTGTTGACTGGTCACTATGCAGTGAAGAGGGGTGATGCTCTCCAGCTGAGCAACAGTGACACTATGCCCATCCTTGCCTCCAGCAGCTGCACTGCCCGCATCAGCAACACTACTGCTGGTACATGTCTGCTTCTTAGCCCATGTCTTTAGCTCCTAATGCTAGCTCCTCCACTTGTACCGTTTGTAATCTTAGTTCTTTTCCACCCTGGTTCTGGTCCCGTCCACCAGCAAATAGACTTTGTGGCCAAGTGGATTTTGCAGAGGAACCAAGTGCTTGCTTCTTGTATTCACAGCGGTAGCTGATGGTGTTCTCTCCATCCAGTCGTCTGACAAGGTGACCAGCATCAGCCTTCCCCCGACCCCGCCCTACCACACTATGGAATTCCAGCTGGAGGTTCTGTGCATCATTCCGACAGGCCTGGACCGGCCCAGTAACGAGAGGCTGACCAACGGAGAGGTCCGCCATCGGCCTCGCAGCTATAGTCATCCTGACACGCACATGACTGCCGTTGACCAGAGGGTGAGGTCCACATGCACGCTATTGTGTCTATACCATAAAAATAGGGTTGTAACATTACAGGATAATCATGGTTCAGTAAGCAACTTGCTTGTAAGTAGGGATGTCTTGATCCGATATTGATATCTGATATTGGGCCGATATCAACATAAAATCGGAGAATATTGGCCTGCATCTAAAATCTTCGACATTGGCACTCCCAATACAAGCAGTCGATTCCAGACAGCTTCCTAGCACCTCTATCCAGCAGTGGACGGATAGAGCCCACGTGATCACAACAGCGTGTGTTCAGCATGGACTAGGAGTGATTTTGGCTGTGTATATTTTTCTGATAACGTCTGAAAAAGAGAACTGAGGAAGTTTAAATGACCAAACTTATTGCGGAATTTAAGCAACATTACTCAGGGAACGTGCATGGGACGACAATAAGTCATTAGCTATAACAGAAAAAATGACCAGCCCCTGTCGGTGGTACGGTTTCATGTAAACGCTTAATTGCGCATCTTAATCCTTGCTTTATTATGCCTATCTGCCACTACATTGTTGAAGAAGTAATTAATTTTCATACTTATTGTTGCTGATTATTGTTTTCTGTTTGAGTAATATCACATGATAAGCCTTTTTCTAACATTCCACACCACAAAATAAGGCTAAATCCTGATTCCACCCCTTTCGGGCTCTAATTTCTTGGACCAGGCACGCTTCGCCAATGGCCGTGTTTTAGGCGCATTTTACAATTTCGTGCCACGCGCAGGTGGCATTAGTACGCCTCCGTCCCTCCTACCGGCGCAAGTGGCAAAGAGGGAGGAGAGAAGGTGTGACTGGGTTTAACACAGCCGGGTCAAATCTTCACCAATCAAATGAGCTCCTCTCCTCACCTTTAAATGCGCCGCTGCCAAAGCGAATTGCAAGTTTTGTTGATTATGGATGAAGACAGCGGAAGATGGCCAAACTAATCCCAGATGGAAAGAGATGTTTTGGTCCGGGAGGTCCAAGCTCGCAGTGGCCGAATATATGGTCATGCGAGCAGACCTCCACGGGCTGAAGATATAAAAGTGGCCTGGGAGGAGATTACAAGTATTATAAATCAGATTTGCCCTGACGTACTGAGAACCGTTGCCCCGTGAAAAAACAGTTTTATCAGTAAAACTATCAGAGCACCGGAGGCACACGGTGGCCAGCGGTAAGGTAAGCATTTTTTCACCACTAATAATGACACTTGTATTTAGTAACCTATATTTATAATATGTATATGTAATATAATATCTTTATGTACTATGAATAAACAAAAAATCCATACATTGGGGATAAAATCCGAAGCAACTGTGCGTAAAAGACGCATTGCCAGGCTCGTGGTCTGGGCGTTGAACTTGATGAACTTGTATTACCCAATTAATTATGATCATTTTTGTAATTCTCAGTTACACAATCAAAGATGTCAATACGTTTGATTAACCGTTTATTTACAATTAACCACATCAATATCAGATTCACTGGCCACCGATGAGGAGGGGTTGGCGATAGTGACATAGGAGGTGGTGGAGACGGTGCGACGGAGGCAGACGGGAGAGTCAATATAGATCAAAATGTATTTGCTGATTCAGATACTATAAACAGTGGTTGTTGTGATTATTAAATGCATTCAAATATGCCTGACATTGTGTAAACTGGCCTGTGGGTTTTTGGTGGCGTGTGCGCACTCAGCCAAATTACCACTAGACTGGCCACGATTTGCCTTGCATCGAGAGTAAACCCGGTTGGAGCCGGCAAGCTTTCAGCACACCACTGGAGAAACCTTTTGACACTAAATTGTCAGAACCCCAGGCTGAATCAGTCAGCACTTCCCTCTTCAAGTCAGAATTTAGCAGATGCACCTTTGGCTACAATCACTGCACTGAGACTGTGTGGATAACTCTCAATCAGTCTTGTACATCTGCACACTCCCATTTTGCTCCATTCGTTTTCTCAAAATTCTTGTTTTCTCAAAATTTCTGAAGTATTCTGCTCAAGGTTGTGCGAATACCGGGCATGAACGGTCCTTTTTAAGACTTTAGTTTTTCTGACTTTAGTTAGTGTAACATTGCAATAGTTTTTTGTAAAGTCATTACTTTTAGTAAAATGCAAACAATTTTTAATATATAATGACTTAAAATTATATTCACAGATGTCCATTGACTGTCCGTGGTCCATCTACTCCACCCTGCTGGCCCTCACCTTCTACATCCCCTTCAAAACTAAACACTCGCTGCTGTCTGCCGGTAACAGGTGATTGCTTCAGAAAGACCTCTGTTGTCGACGACAAGATGGAAAGTCACCGCTTGTGTTTTGTCTCTACAACACACAGGAAGTACATCCAGGTGTGTGTGCAAAACGTGTCTGATTCTAACTTCACCCTAGCTGATGTGAAGCTGGCAGAGAAACAGCACACCTCACTGGAGCTGCTGTCTCTCAACACTACAACGAACCAGGTGAGAAGGACAATGGGTGAAGAACATCTTCTGGGAAGACTTTCTACAACATGCGTGTATGTGTTTGTAGTTGTTGTGCAGCAAGCACAGTGTGTTCTGCTTGTGGGAGGTCAAGTGGAAGAACGACCTCCCCTCGTGTCTTCAGTGTGTCTTCTCCGCCAACTTCTGTCCTCCCAGCCAGGACGCCTCTGACTTCAAGCGTTTCCACTACCACTTCCTGCTGGAGCGAGTCCCTGTTAGTATCAGTGTATTTAGATGAATTTCGGGACACTTGGCCACTGACAATAAGCACCTCCCTCCTTGCTCTGTGATTCCAGACATTGTACAGTATGAGAGCAGACATCTTTCCTCCTGTTGGTGAGCGGCACTGTCGTTCTGGCACCCTCTGTGGGCTTGAGGTGTGTATTACACGACTGTCTGAGCCTGCAGAGGGCGAGCTGTCTGACGAGAACAAAACCGATGCTGATGGCCTCAGAACCACCAAACTCATGTATGAAGGTAGGCCTCTACTGCTGAAGAGAAACGTCTGTCTGCTGGTCTGTGTGCTTACGCCATCCACCTATTTTTATATGACAAGGCATGTTATACGTAATTGGAAAGCTTAGTTCATTGAGATTTGACTGATATACAGGCGGTCCTGGTGTTAGGATGTTTTGCAGTTACGACACACTCCCTTAAATTATTAATATACTTCTTTTTCAGTGTGTTCAAACTCCTTTTTGTTAGTGTCAGTAGCTTTTAGACTGATTTTAACTGTTGGGGAGAAGAATCTAGCTTGATATCCACTGCAAATGGTTCAACAGCTTTACATTTACTTTAAGTGTGACTTTTGTTGGTGTTTCAGACAAAAAAATCTGTTAACTGTGTATGTGTACAGTGGCAGACAGCAGCAGCAACTGGGCTGTGTGCGGGAAGAGTTCGGGCATGGTGACGATGCCTGTGGCCACAAGCTCCGCCCACAAGGTTCACATTGAAGTAATGCCACTGTTTGCAGGACATCTACCTTTCCCCAAAATAAAAGTTCTCAAGTACCTGCCTCACAATGCTGGAGTGGCCATCCAGCCTGACCCTGGTATGAGCACACACACACACACACACACACACATTCAGCATGTCCCAGCATTTTCCTGAGATTTGGTTTGGTGGGGCTTCCTCAGACAGCCTAGTGGAGAATGACAGCCTGTCACTGCTGGACAAAACGCTGGATGACCAGACGGACACGGCGAGCGTGCGCAGTCGGGGCAGCGTGCACTCGCTGGGAGGAGTCAGCGATCAGCAGCAGAGGGGCGTGGCCATGCCGCGACTGGAGCCTTTCAGCCCTGGCCAGGTATTCAACCACACCCTGACCCGTCAGGTCCTGGTGCTTCCTGCCACTGATGACCACATCATGGAGGTGAATGCCACGTGACCCGTGAGGTCATTTGAGCTGTTACCTCCCACCCCAGCTCTCGCACCACCCTAGTAAGACTGAAGCCAGACCCTGATGGACTCTGCTGAGCCAGGTGGGTCCATGTCAAAGACTCAGCACTATGGACCCCCATTACCTCCTCCGTCCCTCGAGCATGAACTCACTGCTCACCATCAGAGAGCCAATCACATGAGTCGATATGAATGAGGACTTTGTACATAGCTGATTGGAAGGATATATGTATATAAATATAAATATATCTGGAATCTGTATCTGACTTCCTCTCTTCACCCCAATTTCACTCTCTTCACCCACTAAAACCCAGGTGTGCAAGTGTGTGTTGCCAAAAGTGCTCACCTGAAGGGTGTACTACGAAGCGAGTTTAGTCAGTTATCGAGATTGGTTGAGCCTAAACCAGGCTTACCTGATCAAAGGTGGCTTTTTTTTAATGCCGCTAGATCACCATAGTACCTTAGGCTTAGCTTATATGATTGTAAAATCAGCTATGAAAGTGTGTCTGTTACACTATGCAACTCATTTGGAGAGAACCCGGTGGTCCTGGGGGCAAAAATAATTTGGGCAGCAATACGGTAGGAGCGGCTTGTTTGAGATCACACTGGTCTGCCAGCATTTCCTGATGGAATTTTCTGTAAGATGTATAATAATAAAAATAATAATAATGGATTAGATTTTATATAGAGCTTTTCTTTGCACACAAAGCGCTTTACAATGAAGTGAGCCCATTATTCACGCCTCAGTCACACACCAGTGGCGGTTACTACAGCTGCCCTAGGGTAGTCTTGACAGAAACGTGGCTACCAATTTGTGTGTACGACCTCTCCAGCCACCACCAAACATTCATTCACGTTCATACAGAATTTCAGCTGAGTAAATATGCTTTATTTGCTCATTTTTTAAGTCACGCGTCAGGAATAAAATGCAGTATGAAATAGCAGATGTATATGTCGCAGTAGCCCCTGTGTGAGTACTGCTCAACCCCGTTGGTCTTCTTTTACAATATTTACTGGAGGAATAAACACTCTGAGGTATCAGTCTACTGTAACAAAACACTTGCACTTTATATTAAAACCTAGTTCACAACCGGACATAGGAACTTCACTAGATAGCCACCGTCGCAGGACTGTTTGAGGAATTTAGGTTTTGTTGATCTGCATCATGAGCACAAAACCCGAGTATGTAGAGTCACTTTTGCAGTACAGGCCTTTGAGGATTTAATGTAATTCATTTATTTAGCTGACTTAACAATTCATTTGTTTACTCGAAGCACACACACGCACCCTGTGCCATTCGTGTTTGGGGTGGGGGGACCTAGTGGCCGCAGGGCCGCAAGCAGTCCTTTAACTCTTGTATTTGGGAAAACGGCTCTGGGAGCCGTATTAGTAATAAAATCATCAAGGGACACATGATAAATGTTATTCTAACAAGACACGCATACAAAAAAACTGAGTACAAAAGTGACTTTAAATGTATTCATATTTGTCACTTTTGTTTATTGAAAATGCTAAAACCAATTCAATGTAGGTAACTTTGGTATGCTTAACGAACAGTCTGTACATCTCAGCACACTGGAATCCATTCTTCCATTCAATGAAAGAAAACACATTTCCTTTTTCTTGTTGCTCAATTGCAGGGCGGTGGTATTGAACATCTGTGTGGCGTGAATGTTAGAAAAGGTCTCTTCGAAGAGCTCAATCAAATAAGATAAAAAGAAAAAAACCTTATCTTATCATGCACACTGGGGACCCTGCCACTTAAATCAACAACGATACTGCAGATTCTGATATCAATCCAATACCAAGTACAGTATGTACAGGGTCACTTTCACCAATTGCTATATTTTTTACTTGAAAATGTTCAAGCTCCTTGAATGATTTTGGGATTTGCCTTTAATTTGTAGCTTATTATTAGAATTTGAATAAAACACAGCGATATAGCAATATCAATAAAACCATAAACTTACTCAATTTACTACATTCAATAGTTTGAGCAAAATAACTATGATTTTTGTCGCAAAGCCCTCCTCTGTGCAATAACTTATTCCTCATTTATAGTATATTAACATAATATTTACTATGTAACAACGACAAAAATATGTATCTGAGAAAATAAAGATACAGTACAAGAAACCTAAGTAATAACCTCTCACTCTAGTATCGTTTCAATACAGATACCACTATCGTAGTGTTCCTATCGATAATTGGATCGGTCCGCCCACCCCTATTAGCAGTGACGGCGAGCGACGCGCACAGCTGAGTCTAGTCACGTCGTGAAGGACCCGCGTCACCATGATTGGCGTCCTCGGCCTGCTGGCGTCCGTCCTCGGCATGTGCGCTCTCGCACGCCTGGAGGACACAAACAGCCAGGAGCGGCTCCTCCTCGCTGCCATGGGCCTCTCCGAGCGGCCCCGGCCCGCTGACGGGCCCCGAACCCGGCGCCACGTCCCCCCCGCGCTCTGGAAGATGTTCCGGAAGTCGGACCACGTCCAGGGCCAGGAGCGCGACCCATGCACGGTGTCGGAGTACGGCGTTCGTGGCAACATCATCCGATACGTGCAAGACCAAGGTGAGACTCCTGGAGCCCTGGACCCGGTAAACGTTAGCATGTTTGGTGGAATTTGTTCAAGTTAAAAAAATCAAGTTTTAATGTTATACCATTAAAAAATACACTTTTAGGATTTAAGGTAAAATAATTCTAAAATACTTTCCGGAAAAAGACATCAGATTGGGGAATGTGTCTGTGTGTGTGAACGCAGGGAGGCTGATGTCAGGCCCAGGGGGTGCATGTGCGACCTGTGTGGACCAGTATATGTTCTTCAACATGTCAGTTCTGGAATCAGTCGAGGTGTTGTCCTTGGCCCGGTTGCACCTGCACTTCTCGTGGAGGTCTGGAAGTCCTGCCGCGCTGCTACAAGCTCCTCCCACCGTCAGTGCGGTTTTGTACAAGGTGGTCCGGGCCACGCTGAAGGGCGCCGATCCTCGGGCCAACCGTCGGCTGCTGCTGTCACAGTCGGTTCAACTGCTTCCAGGACCGGTCTCCATCACCCTGGATGTCACCTCGCTGGCGGAGTGCTGGCGCCGCCCGGCCCGCAACTACGGCCTGCTGTTGGAGGTGCGCCCTTTTAGGGCTGACCTTCAGAAGCCTCTTCCCCCACTGGAGTCGTCCTCGCCCACGCCTCTTGTCCGAGCCTCGCTGGTGGCTGTATCGCTCAACCCGCACCAGTGTCGTTCCCGGCAGAGAAGGAGCACCATCCGTCCCCTGGTGTCGCCCAGCAACGTGTGCAAAGCGCGTCGCCTCTACATTGATTTCAAGGACGTGGGCTGGCAGGACTGGATCATTGCCCCTCAGGGCTACTTGGCCAACTACTGTCACGGAGAGTGCCCCTTCCCACTCAGCGAGAGCCTCAACGGAACCAACCACGCTATCCTGCAGACCCTGGTCCACTCACTAGACCCACACGGAACACCGCAGCCATGCTGTGTCCCCATTCGCTTCTCACCTGTCTCTATGTTATATTACGACAACAACGACAACGTGGTGCTGCGTCACTACCAGGACATGGTGGTTGATGAGTGTGGCTGTCGATGACCAGCGTCGCCGCTGCTTCCGTTTTGCAGCCGACTTTGTGTGATGACCTTGACGTGTACTCACAACTTCAATAAAGCTTTGAATGACACCCGGTTGATTGCACTTGCAGGTTATTATCGATAAGCAACTTGATAATTGAAATAAGATACAAAGACTCGAAATAATCCAAAAGTCAAAACGCAGAGCACGCTGACTCAGCCGCAACATTTCTGTGTAAATTAATGGGACAGCGATTGGATCGCTTCTCTCATAGTTAATGGTAACATAATTTAAAATAGAAGTAAAATACAGTACAAAGACTCGAAATAATCCAAAAGTCAAACCCACACTTCGTCGCGTTTTACTTTCGTGTGCATAAAAACGAAATGTCGTTTACTTAATTGAATCGCTCTTTGTAGATGGTCATAACTGGCAAGTCATAATATAAATAAACCACAAACACTAAATAATCCAAAACTCGGAGCTCATGCGCTAACCCATGACCACGTTTGTGTGCCGTTTGTGTGTACCCATGACCATAAAGATGTGCCGATTAATTAATGTGAAGTAGTGATAGCGCCACCTTGCACAAAATGTATTTATTATTAATACACTAATATACAATTAAGACCACATTTTAATAAAGTAATCATCCAACATATCTTTTAGAGATATTAAACATAGTTAGTTGGTGAATTAGGTTTATAATAATTGCGGGTCATCCCATCAGCACTGATAAGTAATCATCCTAGACATCTTTTATTCCAGTCCGATGTTGGCATTCTTCTGTTGGAATGGCTTGAATTTGAGCATTACATTTTTTGTCCACTCACGGTGGCTAGGGCTCAAATCTCCGAATTAATTTATTACCAAATTGAAGGGGGGCTGCACAGTGGCTGAGTGGTTAGCACATTGGCCACACAGTCAGGAGATCTGGAAGACCTGGGTTCAAATCTCCGTTGGGCATCTCTGTGTGAAGTTTGCATGTTCTCCCCGTGCGTGTGTGGGTTTTCTCCGGGTACTCCGGTTTCCTCCCACATTCCAAAAACATGCATGTTAGGTTAATTGGTGACTCTAAATTGTCCATAGGTATGAATGTGAGTGTGAATGGTTGTTTGTCTATATGTGCCCTGCGATTGACTGGCGACCAGTCCAGGGTGTACCCCGCCTCTCGCCCAAAGTCTGCTGGGATAGGCTCCAGCATACCCGCAACCCTAATGAGGATAAGCGGCATAGAAAATGGATGGATGCAAAAAATTGAAGGGGAAAGTTCAGCAAAAAAAAAGTAGTATCTGAAATACAAAATGACATATGCTGTACAACCCACGACAAGACCTCATTTTCGAAGGAATCCCAACTCACAGTGACAGGTTTTCACCGTCACACCGTGGGGGGGATTTGAATTCTTCAAGATTAAACACTCTTAATGCACAAATTAATCATCCAATTTACTTACTTGTTCATATGATGCACACAGAGCACCGAATAACACCGAATAACAATAACATTCCGCTTCTCCTTGTGCCGTGAGGAGTTTAGTCGCACTCGTAATTGAGAGCGCTAATTGTTTTTAATGTTTATTCATGTACTTCCTGTTACAGTTGTACCCCCCTTTTGAAACCTAGGGGATATGATAGGGTATATTTTTGCTTCCTTAAATGCACCAGAAAATAATACATACAACATTTCTCTTGGAGAGTATCTATTTCATTTAATCACGAATGACCAATTGGTTTCATTTTTTGAGATAGTCAGCAGTTTTATTTTTTAAATTCACATTGAACATTGGAACTACTTACCTATGATGCTCAGCGGGCACATGTCTTGAACTATTCATTCATTCATTCATTCATTTTCTATACCGCTTATCCTCATTAGGGTCACTATGCTAGAGCCTATCCCAGCTGACTTTGGGCGTGAGGTGGGTACACCCTGGACGGGTCGCCAGCCAATTGCAGGGCAGACAAACAAACATTCACACTCACATTCATACCTATGGACAATTTAGAGTCGCCAATTAACCTAACATGCATGTTTTTGGAATGTGGGAGAAAACCCACGCACACACAGGGAAGAACATGCAAACTCCACACAGAGATTCCCAACAGAGATTCGAACTCTGAACCTCCTGACTGTGAGGCCAACGTGCGGTCCATGTCTTGAACTATCTTGTTTAAAATGCTGTTTGTCAGAGCAGAGGTTACTAAGACTAAACCACATATTACAGTATGTTGATGGCTGTGCATTTATGAACCCTAAGAAAATAATATTCTTCTAAAATAGGACTGAGTTGTTGCAGTGCTTACACTAAAATGACGACACCTACTGTAGTGGAGCACATTATTCTCAACCAAGCGAGTGAGACACGCACTTCTGTTTTGCATTACACAGTAATGCAGTAAACCTTGTATGAAGTCACGTTAATCTTAAGGGCATACCATAATTATAAAGTAGCCCCATATTCGCCAGTAGTAATAATTAAGAAAAACCAACGTTGTGATGGAAAGGTATGTTAACATTAATGTATTAACATTCATCTCATTGATTTGCTCTACGTTAATGTTATCTTGTCTCAGGGCTTTCACAACATTGTGGGTGTCATGAGAGATGCTGCAACATCAAAGACATGCTGTTGTGGTATAATGGATACACTTGCTGTTTAGTCCGAAATGCTAACCACAAGTAAACAGTTTCTGTTTTTAAAATTTAGTTTTCCTTCCCTTTTGTTGCCTTGTCATTCTCTCTTGTCTCTGCAATCTCTCCGCTCCATCATGTAAACATTTGCTTCCTTCTTCCTCTGCGTGGGCGACGTGGGCACACTGGTGATGTTAGCAGTTTCTTGAGGCAGAAAAGAAAATCCTTGGTTACTTTTTGTACTCGGGGCATCATTTCACCCCGTTACACACTGATATCTATATCAACGATCTGGATGTTGTTTCAGTTGTTCACTACAACACAGGAAGCAAAATACAGATGATGCTCATATTAATATTTTATCATGAAAAAGTTAATGTATTTCAGTACTGTAATTCTATTCAAATACTGAGTGGGCTGCCATGCCCCTGGTAGGGTCACCCATGACAAACAGGTCCTAGGGGAGGGACCAGACAAAGAGTGGCTCAAAAGACCCTAATGATGAATGATACAATTGGACTTCGTTTTCCCTCGCCCGGACGCGGGTCGCCAGGGCCCCCCTCTGCAGCCAGGCCCGGAGGCGGGGCACGATGGCGAGCGTCTGGTGGCCGGGCCTGCACCCATGGGGCCCGGTCAGGCACAGCCCGAAAAGGTAATGTGGGTCCCCCCTCCCATGAGCTCACCACTCGTGGGAGGGGCCAAAGGGGTCGGGTGCAAGGAGAGCTGGGTGGCGGCCGGAGGCAGAGGCCTTGGCGGTCCGATCCTCAGCTACAGAAGCTAGTTGTCGGTACGTGGAATGTCACCTCTCTGGCGGGGAAGGAGCCTAAGCTGGTGCGTGAGTTGGAGCATTTTAGGAATGCTAGAAGGAGAGCAAAAATATTTAAATGTTCTAAATGTAAATTTAATTTTAGGTAATTTTTTATTCACAAATGTTGTTTCTTGAAAAGTAATCCTACCTTCCCACCTTTCACAAAGAACTCATTGTGAAAGGTGGCTATTTTTATTCCTCCCTTAAATTCATAGACAAAAAAGAAGCAGTGGACTTACTTCACACAATCAATACCTTGAAAATCACAGAATACCCCTAGCTTTTTTAGTTTATGGAGTTTTTTTCCTTTTTATTTATTTAGTTATTTTTAATTATTCTTTTTTTATTTTTCTGCTCCGTTTATGTAAGTTCCTTCTTATTTGTTCGGTTATCATGTAGCTTGGTCTAACCTTAATCTTTGTTTTACTTTTTCTCACAGTCTTTGTCAATGTTGAGTGTCCATCCATCCATCCATCCATTTGCCACCGCTTATCCGGGTCGCGGGGGCAGCAGCTTCAGTAGGGAAGTCCAGACTTCCCGGTCCCCAGCGACCTCTTCCAGCTCCATCGGGAGGACACCGAGGCGTTCCCAGGCCAGCTGTGAGACATAGTCCCTCCAGCGTGTCCTAGGTCTTCCCGGGGGCCTTCTCCCGACTGGGCATGCCCGAAACACCTCACCAGGGAGGCGCCCGGGAGGCATCCGGACTAGATGCCCGAGCCACCTCAACTGGCTCCTCTCGATGTGAAGGAGCAGCGGCTCTACTCTGAGCTCCTCCCGGATGGCCGAGCTCCTCACCCTATCTCTTAGGGTGAGTCCAGCCACCCTACGAAGGAAACTCATTTCCGCCGCTTGTATCCGCGATCTCATTCTTTCGGTCATGACCCATAACTCATGACCATAGGTGAGGGTGGGAACGTAGATCGATCGGTAAACAGAGAGCTTTGCCTTCCGGCTCAGCTCTCTCTTCACCACGACGGTCCGGTACAGCGACCGCATTACTGCAGACGCTGCACCGATCCGTCTGTCGATCTCACGCTCCAACCTTCCCTCACTCGTGAACAAGAACCCGAGATACTTGAACTCCTCCACCTGAGGCAAGACCTCACTCCCAACCCGGAGGGTACAGTCCACCCGTTTCCGACTGAGAACCATGGCCTCGGATTTGGAGGTGCTGAGTCTCATCCCAGAAGCTTCACACTCAGCTGCAAACCGCTCCAGTAAACGCTGAAGGTCACAGCCTGATGAGGCCATAAGGACCACATCGTCTGCAAATAGCAGAGACGAGATCCTAAGGTCACCAAGCTGGACTCCCTCAACACCTTGACTGCGCCTAGAAATTCTGTCCATGAAGATTATGAACAGAATCGGTGACAAAGGGCAGCCTTGGCGGAGGCCAACGTTCACCGGAAACAAGCTCGACTTACTGCTGGCAATGCGAACCAGGCTCCTGCTTCGATTGTACAAGGACCGAATGGCACGTAGAAGCGGACCATCAATCCCGTACTCCCGGAGCACCCCCCACAGGACACCACGAGGGACACGGTCGAATGCCTTTTCCAGGTCCACAAAGCACATGTAGACTGGTTGGGCAAACTCCCACATACCCTCGAGTACCCTTGCAAGGGTGTAGAGCTGGTCCAGTGTTCCGCGACCGGGACGAAAACCACATTGCAGCTCCTCTAACCGAGGTTCGACTAACGGTCGTACCCTTCTCTCCAGCACCCTGGAGTAGACTTTCCCAGGAAGGCTGAGGAGTGTGATCCCCCTATAGTTGGAACACACCCTCCGGTCACCCTTTTTAAAAATGGGGACCACCACCCCGGTCTGCCAGTCCAGAGGTACTGTTCCTGACTTCCATGCAATGTTGTAGAGGCGTGTCAACCAACACAGTCCTCCAACATCCAGAGCCTTGAGAAATTCTGAGCGGAACTCGTCTACCCCCGGAGCCTTGCCACTGGGGAGTGATTTGACTACCCCAATTACCTCAGCCACGGTGATAGAACTGTCCACGTACGTATCCTCAGACTCTGCTTCCTCTATGGAAGGCATGTCAGTGGGATTGAGAAGGGCCTCGAAGTATTCCTTCCACCGACCAACTATATCCACAGTCGTGGTCAGCAAGCCCCCGTCCGCACTGTAAACAGTGTGAACTGGGGGCTGCTTCCCCTTTCTGAGGTGTCGGACGGTTTGCCAGAACCTCTTCGAGGCCGACCGAAAGTCGTGCTCCATAGCCTCACCGAACTCCTCCCACACCCGAGTTTTTGCCTCGACCACCGCCGAAGCCGCGTGCCGCTTGGCCTGCCGGTACCTGTCAGCTGCTTCGGGAGTCCCGCAAGCCATCCATGCTCGATAGGACTCCTTTTTCAGCTTGACGGCAGCCCTAACCCCCGGTGTCCACCATCGGGTTCGGGGCTTGCCACCACGACTGGCACCGACCACCTTGCGGCCGCAACCACAACTGGCTGCCTCAGCAATAGAGGCACGGAATACGGCCCATTCGGACTCAATATCCCGGTCCTCCCTCGAGATGCAGGCGAAGCTCTGCCGGAGATGAGAGTTGAAGACTCGACGAACGGGAGATTCTGCCAGACGTTCCCAGCACACCCTCACTACGCGTTTGGGTCTGCCAGGTCTGTCCGGCATCCTTCCCCGCCATCTAATCCAACTCATCACCAGGTGGTGGTCAGTTGACAGCTCAGCCCCTCTCTTCACCCGCGTGTCCAGAACATACGGACGCAGGTCTGATGATACGACCACAAAGTCGATCATAGACCTGCGACCTAGGGTGTCCTGGTGCCAAGTGCACTTATGGGCATCCTTATGTTCGAACATGGTGTTCGTTATGGACAAACTGTAGTTCGCACAGAAGTCCAGCAACAACACACCGCACGGGTTCAGGTCAGGGAGGCCGTTCCTCCCAACCACGCCCCTCCAAGTCACACTGTCATTGCCCACATGGGCGTTGAAGTCTCCCAGTAGAACTATGGAGTCACCAGCTGGGGTGCTCTCCAGCACCCCTCTGATAGACTCCAAGAAGGCTGGGTACTCTGAACTGCCGTTCGGCGCATAGGCACAAACCACAGTCAGGACCCTTTCCCCAGCCCTAAGGCGTAGGGAAGTAACCCTCTCGTTTACTGGGGATGACTCCAACACAGAGGCACCAAGCCGGGGGGCTAACAATAAGCCCACACCAGCTCGCCGCCTCTCCCCAGCGGCAACTCCAGAGAAGAACAAGGTCCAGCCCCTCTCAAGGAATTTGGTTCCAGAGCCTAAACTGTGGGTTGAGGTGAGTCCGACTATATCTAGTCGGAATCTCTCCGCCTCTTCCACAAGCTTGAGCTCCTTCCCCACCAGAGAAGTGACATTCCATGTCCCAAGAACCAGATTTGGTCGCCGAAGCCCAGGTCGCCCGGACACCCGCCCTCGACCACTGCCCAAATCCTGATGACTTTTTCACACTTGGATGACTTGGTCGGACACGTGCATGACCTCCTTGCCGACCGTGGACCTTCAGCGAGCTACGAGTTGGTTGCGGTTTCGTTTGAATTGGATCGCGTTACAGATGACGGACGGGTCCAGTCGGATGTAGTTATTTCAGAACCGATGGAAGTATCAGAAGTGTTAAGTGAGTGCGTCGCGACGGATCCCCAAGGGACTAATAGTGATCGGCAAAATAAGGACGTTGAAGAGGAACCACAATTGCCACCGTGCGCCCGCGTTGCAACAGATTTTTCTAAAATGAGTAAAGTGAGACGTAGAACCGCAATAAAAAGAGCACTCAAGTCCCAACAGTGTCTCGATTACAAAACATCACAGGAATTCAGTTCTAGGCAAAAAAAACTTTTACAAGTGAAACTCAAATATGCTACAGACCTTAATTACCGTAAACAAAAACAAAGTAGCATTACCACGCGATACAGATGTGATAGTTTGTTTAAGAATAAGCAAAAGACGTACGTAGCTGAAAAATATCACAGCGATCCTTCAACAAAAAGGACTTCAATGTCCACATATGTTAGGAAAAAGTACACCTCTGATCCATGTTTTCTTGAAAGACAGAAGCTATATTTGAGGGACAGGTACCACAGGGACCCAGTTTTTAAAGAAAGACAAAGGTTGTATCTTAGAGACAGATATCGTGGCAATCCAGGGTTTAGAGAAAGCTGGAAGTGTTTCATGAAAACATGGATGATGGAGAAGTACAAAAAGGATGCTGTTTTTAGAACAAACAAGAAAAAATATCGACATGGTAATTTAAGGCTGCGTCAGTCGGAGTGAAAAGAAGCGTCTTACTCTACAGCACAAATTAATTAGCGCGCTTAAAGTTAAGGCCAAATACGTTCCCATCGTTCCTCAGCGTTCACCCACCGATGTGCAGCTTCCGGCAAGCTGTGTAATTCAAGCTGCTGTATCGTCTTTCCGTGAACGAGTGGCGCACGGTCCCACTTACATTTGTACAGTGTGCCACCGTGCGCTATTCCCCAATCAGGTGAAAAAGTGCATTAGGCCAAAATTCCGTAACAAACCACAAGTGGTGGTCGCTTGCCTGACAGGACAATATGTTCATGTCTGCGGGAACAGTTGTTCTACTCCGTGCACTACTCCGCAAGAACGGAAGCAGGAGTGGATCTGTTAGACCTGTGACCAACACCTGACTAGAGGTGCGATGCCACCCCTGGCAGTGGCCAATAACTTGCATCTCGCACCGATTCGCCAAGAGCTGTCCGACTTAAATGTACTCGAGAGGCAGCTTATAGCAAAATCATTCCTTTTGCCAAAATTGTCGCGTTGCCCAAAGGACGGCAGCGAGCCGTTCATGGCCCCCTACTGAAACTTCTGCCCCCGCGACCCTGACCTGAATAAGTGGAAGAGAATGGAATGGAAGGAACAGAATAGCTTTTTTGATGCTATGTTGTCTGTGGGGGGAAGTTGATTGTTGTAACACCTATGCTACATGGCATCCTCCTGCTGAAGGCGCAACTAAAGTTAAAATGCAATGCAGACTGTGCTGAGATATGAGAATTACAAGCCTCAAAGTATTCCTTCCACCGACCAACTATATCCACAGTCGAGGTCAGCCAGCCCCAGTTGGGCTGCTTCCCCTTTCTGAGGTGTCGGGACGGTTTGCCAGAACCGCTTCGAGGCTGACCGAAAGTCGTGCTCCATAGCCTCACCGAACTCCTCCCAAGCCCCAGTTTTTGCCTTGACTACCGCCAAAGCCGCGTGCTGCTTGGCTTCCGGGTACCTGTCGGCTGCTTCGGGAGTCCTGCATGCCATCCATGCTCGATAGGACTCCTTCTTCAGCTTGAAAGCAGCCCTAACCCCCCGGTGTCCACCATCGGGTTCGGGGCTTGCCACCACGACTGGCACCGACCACCTTGCTGCTGCAACTACAACTGCCTGCCTCAGCAATAGAGGCACGGAATACGGCCCATTCGGACTCAATATCCCGGTCCTCCCTCGTAATGCAGCCGAAGCTCTGCTGGAGATGAGAGTTTAAGACTCGACGAATGGGAGACTCTGCCAGGCGTTCCCAGCACACGCTGACTACGCGTTTGGGTCTATCAGNTAAGCCTACACCAGCTCGCCGCCTCTCCCAGGCGGCAACTCCAGAGAAGAACAAGGTCCAGCCCTCTCTCAAGGAATTTGGTTCCTGAGCCTAAACTGTGGGTTGAGGTGAGTCCGACTATATCTAGTCGGAATCTCTCCGCCTGTTCCACAAGCTCGGGCTTCTTCCCCACCAGAGAAGTGACATTCCATGTCCCAAGAAACAGATTTGGTCGCCGAAGACCAGGTCGCCCGGACACCCGCCCTCGACCACTGCCCAAATCACACAGCACCGGACCCTTATGCTTGCCCCTGCAGGTGGTGGGTCTGCGGGGGGGAGTTCCTGTGCGGCTTCTTCGGGCTAGGCCCGCCCAGGTCCCACGGGTGAAGACCTGACCACCAGGCGCTCGCCTGCGAGCCCCTCCCCCAGGCCTGGCTCCAGGGTGAGGCCCCGGTATCCCACGTCCGGGCGAGGTGCGGTCACTCCTCATGTTTCTCTTCATATGGGTCTTCTGAATCAGTCTTAGTCTGGCTCGTCACCTAGAACCTGTTTGCCTTGGGAGACCCTACCAGGGGCATAAAGCCCCCGACAACATAGCTCCTAGGATCACTCAGGCACTCAAACCCCTCCACCGCGGTAAGGTAGTGATTCACGGAGGGGAATGTTGAGTGTGTATTTGTTAATGTGTGTGTTCTAATTTCTTCTTTTTTTAAAAATCCTAGCCCCCATGAGAGTTTGCGTAAATTATGGGCAAAACTTCCGGTTAACTACATAAAAATGTGGGAACACCAGCTGTCATGTCTTAAACCATGCGATGTAACAATTCTGTTGCCTAATAAAATTGAAAAAGTGGCCAAACATCACATATAGGAGCATTTTTAGCTACTTTCACAAATCTATTGTGGCAGATGGCAAGACTATGAACAATCTTAAAAGCTCTGAGGCATATCAATACCTTCATGAAAGATGAAAGATTGCCATTGAAACATGTTGGGCACAATCTTATGTATCTAAAAGCAGATGTGGAGCCAATAATGCCAATAATCCGCGCGATGGATAATTAAAAGGTAACTGAGCAGGTAGGTAAATCCACAACATTAACTTTATTTATGCTTATTTCTGCCGTGGTAGCACACAGCGCTGATCTATTGTAACGTTATCGCTTCACGTGCTTGTGTTTACATGGCGCGAGAGCAGATAAGGAGTGCGCGGTGTGGAGTTTGTGTTTCTATTTCATGCTTTGACAAAGTCAGCTGCGGTTTAAAAAGTGCTACTGATACCAGGGAGATGCACACACCAAATATTTGACCTGTTCTTGTGACACTGCTGACAGGTCTCCGCAGTACCCGGCGTCTCTTCGCTGGTAGTTTGGAGTATTCCAACCATAATGTCGGACGTTAGTACAACCTTGAGCCCCACAACATGTCCCTGAGATGCGCAAGGCCATTTTTATACATTTCGGAGGATTAAGCAAAACAGGCTTCTAACAGTTGTATGCACCACTAAAGCTAATAAAACTGCCAACTCTAACTGAAAACAATAGCGCAGGGAAACTTCCGGTTGCTTTACCGGAAGTTTCCACCCATAACCGTTTCACATCAGCGGAATAAGGTGGATACCAGGACGACAAAACAAAGCAGTTGGTCACAACCAGGTTAGCATGGGCTAGCATCATCTCACTGTTACGCTCTAATACCCCGCCCCTCCACACACAGCTCTCCGGTTCATAGCGGTCTCAGGCAATGCCTGTAAAATAAAGTTAAGACTTTTATTCCGTAAAGTTGCATTTTTACTCTCGTAATATGTCAACCTTTTCTCGTAAATATAAAATATTATTGTCGTGAATTTATGACTTAATTTTCGAAATCCTGATGATCGTAATGCTTCATTTACCAGGCATTCCCCGAGACAGCTATAAACACAGGGGACATGTGTGACTCTTGACCTGGGTCAAAGGTTAAATTACGCACCCCCCCAAAAGGTTGGACTGCTATGTTAGGAGAACAGCACAACTTCAGCAATAACTGAAGATGAATAAAAACCACTGTTTGGAAACAAGGTATATAAACAAACATTCACACAATCTTCGTGTCTTCTTTTCCTTCCGGCTTATCCATGTTGTGTTCTGCCCGATTGCGAGGAAGTGAGCGCATGCGTAAAATAAAGCAGCCGAAAGCCGACTTGTTAAAACACAGTCATACAGGTATATTTGGGATGTTTGAAAAATACATCAAAACGTTAAACCGAAAACAAGTCATTTCAAGTCCATTAGCTCAAGTCCGTGTTAAGTCTAAAGTCAAGAACCTCAAGTCAAAGTCAAGTCGAGTCTTTTTGGAACATTTGTCAAGCAAGCCACAAGTCCTAAAAATTGCGAGTCAAGTCATGTGACTCGAGTCTCCCATCTCTGGCTGTGAGAAGATCTTCACCAAGACTGTAGAGAAAGGTCAAAGTGTACACAAGTCACTTCAGCTTTATACACACTTGGATTTCTTGTTGCACCGTATCTACTGTAAAACATGGAGGAGACTCAGTTTTATTCTACGGCTGCTCCGACACGGGGTGTTTATAATCTGTACAGGGTACAACAAAATCTCAAGACTATCAAGGCATTTTGCCCAGTGTCAGAAAGCTTGGGTCTCAGTTGCACAGCCTTTAACAGGACAAAGACCCAAAACAATCAACAATGGCTAAGGTCCAAAGATTAAAGTCTTCTGAAATGAAACTGGCTACTCATCCCAGGTAACTGACAAGACTTCCATCCCTCCATTTTCTATACCACTTATCCTCATTAGGGTATGCTGGAGCCTATCCCAGCTGACTTTGGGCGGAAGGCGGGGTACACCCTGGACTGGTCGCTGACAAGACTTCCTTATCATTTAGCCCCGCAGCGCCACCGTCGGACGCTGAGCATCGAGTAACTTTGACCGGGAAGCGTAGCGTGAGTTGTTGACACTGGGTGGTCATTGGATAAATGCTGAGCTTTGTCCAGCCCATCAAACATTCAGTATCTCTTGGGGATCTATGGGGATGTGGGCTGGCCCGGATCCTGGGCATCCGCATGATGATCGGATGATCTGAGGCAGGGTCCCCTTTTGACTGACAGGTACATGAGCGAATTAGCAATCTTGAAGTATAAACCTCCACCGGGACATTCTCCCAGTTTGATCCGAGGTCTTCACCCAGTGACTTAACATGCATGTTTCTGTAATGTGGGAGGAAGCCTTGGTACACAGAGAAAACCCACACGCACGCATGGGAAGAACATGCAAACTCCACACAGAGATGCCCCACGAAGATTCAAACCAAATTGGTCAACATATTGACCAAAGTTTTAGGGTAAAAGTATCATTATTTGTGTCCAGGACAGTTTCATTAGATGTTTTTTAAAATTCTGTTGAAGAACGACTCAAAAAGAATCTCTGATTTTTACCCTTTTTTTGTGCATTTTTCTTTGACCCCACTTTCGTCAGCTGTCCAATGATTTCTGATTCATAATTATTAAGATTAGGGTCACATGTGTATTCATTCATTCATTGTACAGCAAAAATGACCAGAAGTGTTTTGGAATTGTTTCCTTGTGGCTTACTTAATTATCTATTCCACATGCATGATCCTTACTGGTTCTCTTTTCAAACTTAATACATTTACAACTTTAGAAACAACAAAACAAACAGTTTTTTATTGCCATCTCCCGTAATCGACCTATTTTGTTGCTGTTTTCTCAACGCAACATTGCCATTAAATGATAGAACAAATGAATCTATTCCGGTTAATAACATCATGTGCAGTGAAGTCAAATTTTTATTGACTTAATTTAACAAAAATACTGTTTGTTACCGTCCATAACAAGCTGCAACACCATATTTTCCCAGCAGATGGCAGCGCTGCAGCAAAAACTATGAGCAAAGCTGAAATATATATACGACTATATGGCACTCTATTTAATAATTATCCATTTTCATTTCCATTTTGGTTCCCAGCATTTCAGAGACAAGCTTGCAAATGATATTACTGCCCTAGATGGTCTTGTACTCACCCCCCACAATACAGTCAGAAACCTTGATGTCATTTTCGATCAGGACCTTTCCCATCCATCCATCCATCCATCCATCCATCCATCCATCCATCCATCCATCCATCCATCCATCCATCCATCCATCCATCCATCCATCCATCCATCCATCCATCCATCCATCCATCCATCCATCCATCCATCCATCCATCCATCCATCCATCCATCCATCCATCCATCCATCCATCCATCCATCCATCCATCCATCCATCCATCCATCCTTACATCCATCCATCCTTCCATCCATCCATCCATCCATCCATTTTCCACCGCTTATCCGGGTCCGGGTCGCGGGGGCAGCAGCTTCAGTAGGGAAGTCCAGACTTCCCGGTCCCCAGCGACCTCTTCCAGCTCCATCGGGAGGACACCAAGGCGTTCCCAGGCCAGCTGTGAGACATAGTCCCTCCAGCGTGTCCTAGGTCTTCCCGGGGGCCTTCTCCCGACTGGGCGTGCCCGAAACACCTCACCAGGGAGGCGCCAGGGAGGCATCCGGACTAGATGCCCGAGCCACCTCAACTGGCTCCTCTCGATGTGAAGGAGGTTGGTTGTCAACACCAACATCTGGGCTCTCATTAACGTGAGAACCTTCTCAGCATTCCATCAAACAATTTAATAATTATGTCATATAATATATAATCATGACTTAAAAAAAATAAAAACACAAAAAATTACAACTAACAATTACATATAATAATAAAATGTTGTTAACAGCAATCAGATACTTGAGGGTGTCAGTCGTGTGATTGACAGGCGATCAGTCCAAGTTGACCCCTCTTCTTACCTTCAGATGGGATTGGCTCCACGCACAGCATCCAGAAAAACACAATTCAGCTTTTTGTGATGAATTTTCTCTTTAATCAAAATCTCCGCAATGCACATACAAACATTTCAAGTCTTTAAACCACATTAGAACAAAAATAAACAGAGGAGGATTAAGACATGAAAGCAGGTGGAACTTGCTGCCAAAGTTGTCAATGCAAGACAATATGAGATTTTCATCAACAAGAAAACGCAGCTAGCGGCTCAAGTTCATGTAGTAGCATAGTAGCAGGGCTGGTAACTCCGCTGTCATGTGACACACGCCCCTACATTCCTGCAGGTCAAAGGAGTTCCCGAAGGCTGTGAAGATCTACCTCCCCAGCGTCAACATGATCATTGTCGGCTTTGTTTAGCCACCATGGATAAATACACACATACACACACAGCTGTTTGTGTATGTGTGTTTGTGAGATCCCGGGTCATCCTGAACTAAGGCTGTCAAACCCGCAAAACTTCCAGCGTTTCTCCAGAGTGGCTCCCACACCACTCAGTTCCTGTCTAAACATGAGGGGCAGACGGACCATGAGGCGCTCCAGCTGCCCTGCCGATACCTACACACACAGACAAAGACACGCAAAATGTGTGCTGGGAACTGGGAACTTAACTTTTAATGGTGTCCCATTGTAGGAGAAGTGTGTGTATACCTTGGAGTCCAGTCTCTGCATGTAAGACCACAAGTACTCCAGGTTGGCCCCAAATGGATGAACATGGAGGAATGTCGAAATCACACCTGAGATTATCAGGAGAGGAGTGGTTATAAGTGGGTCAAGAGAAGAGATCATATGAACGTCCATGTTGTTAGATAAAAGATGTTGCGTGATATTGATTAGTTTACTTGTTTTTACACTTCTATGACATGTTAAAATGTGACTAAAAACATTGCTTGTACATTTTAGAAATGAGAACAACTTGAAACACAATGAGCGTCACAAAACAGATTGTGTTCCACTTTGGAGGCTCCACTAAAGTACTGAATGCTGACTGTCATCACTCACCCAAAAGCAGCGCCTCCTTTTCGGACAAGACAACGTTACTTCTCTCTCTGCTGAGGTACGTTGATGGGAGGCACCCTCTGACCCCCTAAAACACACACACACACACACACACACATTGTACACCAAGAAATATACAGTAATATAAAACATTCACTCAAATTTGTTGAAAAAAGAAATAATTTACATAAATGAAGAAAAGGAAGAAGAAAACGAGGAAGCAAAAGCAAAAAAAGAGAGGAAGGTAGAAAACGAGGAAGCAAAAGAAGAAGAGAGAGGAGAAGAAAAAGAGGAAAAGGAAGGAAGAATATGAAGCAGTAAAAAAAAGAGGAACTAACAAGAATAAGAGAAAGAAGAAGGAGAGGAGGAAGAATAAGCATTGTACCTTATCTTGGAGCGAGAGCACCTCCCCCTCCAGGAAGTGATGCTCCTCTCTCGCCTGCTCTAACTCTGCCTCCTTGCTAGCCAGCTGCTCCTGCAGGCTGTGGAGTTGCTGAGAGGCCAACAAAAAATCAAACACACGCCACAGTGCCAGTGTGTGTGTGCGTGACATCAAATTGTCAGGATTAGAAATATCTAGCGCGCTAAAAAGCTACTATTTTGGCATCTCTTCGGTCTGGGGAATGTTTAGGTTAATTCCTCCAATGTCAAGCAGGTGGACATACGTAGATGTGTTGATGTTCTGTGGTCAGCTTTTGCGTGCATGAACATGTATATAAATAAAATTATTGAGCGTGTAGAAGAAGAACCTGCTGCATGCTGATAACACTCTGCTGCAGCAACTGCATGGAAGCATCTGGAAAGGGCCACCTGGTCAGCCCAACTACGTTGTTGTCCTCTTTGCCCGCTTCCTTCCTTGCGAGCTGCGCCTCTTTCATGTAAGCCTCCAGCTGCCATCGCAAGGAGACGTTCTCCTCTCGCAGACAGGCCTCCCTCTGATCACACACCCCTGAGTGGAGGAGACAAGGCAAGGAGAGGAGGCATATTAAAATAAGGGCATTGTCGTTTACATACATGTGATGCCACGTTTTCTATCATACCGTTCTCTTCGCGCATCTTCTTACAAGGGCTTTCATCAGAATCTTCATCCGACATCTCCATCTCCTCTTCGCGTCGGATGCCCATGATCTCCTCACTGTGGACCTTCATCAGCTCCTGAAATGTCATCATCACCATCATCTACAGATAACTGTGCTGTCGTATTGTTATCATTTCTGCTACATTGATACACTTGTCACATTTGCTGAAGGGATCATCTCCTGCAGCTAAGCCAAGCAGCACTGTTGCTATAGAGACGGGACCACTTACCATTCAGTGAAGAAACTAGAAAGGATTTAACGTTCTGAGCTGACCAAACTTTCCCCAGCACAAGCAAGCAGCTGATTGGCTGTTAGTTTATGCCTTCTGTCAACTGATGGCTTCATTGGTCTGCTTTCTGATTACAGATGACTAGTTCCTTGCTGGCGTAGTCTCCCGCTAATGACTTACTGGGCACAAAACAAGCAATCTTTCACACATGACGGACGGCCAGTGGTGATTGCTGGATCAGTGAGGCCTCTGAGCTTCCTTCCTGTGGGAGTGGACAGCAGACAACAAGAAGGTATACCAACCTCACATTGCTTGCGCCACATGTCTATGTTCTTGCGCTGAGCTTTAGAGAAATGGTCCCAAGCCTTTTGTCTGCTGGCGGCGGCGAACACGGCCGAGATCTGCTCAACTTTGGGGTTCACCAGGAGGGGACGGGGGGCATGGAGGGGCAAGGGAAGGAGGGGAATCAAGAGAAAAAAGCCATTTATGTGTTTGCGTGTGTTGTGGCTCTGACCAAGGAGAAGTACATCTTCATGTCTGCTCTTTGGACCAATGAATGGGAGGAGTCATGTCATGGCTTGGTCCCACCCCTTGTCAGCATTCTGTACTCACGTTGTACTTACATTGTACTTGCACATGTATGTACACTTTACTTGTATTTACACGAACTTACTATGGGTGTCACACGACTCAGTTCACAAGATGAGACGATACACAACAATGGTTTTACAAGAATGAGAAGAGATGCGACTTTAACATTACTTTTAAGAAAGTTATATTGAAAAAAAAATCTTTACATATATGACAAAATACTGCAACCTACTAATTTAATTTCCACAACATCACCTTGCATTGCTCCTCACAAGGCTACACTCTTCTGTACTCTGTGTGCATGACACCGGACCCGCCATCACTCACCAAGACAAAAAGGCTGTCTGACTAAGTAAACACTCTGTTTGTGCCGTTGTTCTATGAATCAAATGTGCCAAGAGTGAACACTCTTCCTGTCTGTTTGGAGAAGGGAGACGAGGAAAACAGACACACATAAACAAGGCATTATGGTGAGGCTGGCACAATGATCATGTTCATTTTCATTTACTGTGTGATCAATTTATTTATTTGTAATCATCTCTGGCAAATGTTATTTCACTATGAAAATGTGAGAAGGAGGGAATTGTGAGACAATGAGTCGGTTTAGCCATAACTGTTGTCGTTCATTTGTGTTAACAAAACACGGAAAGAGAAAGGTGCAAAATTTAGAAACAGGAGGAAACAATGATGAGGAGAAACAGGACATAAATAAAGATATGGATCTATAATCATCTCTTTATGTATACCATATAATGGAATGTATGTGATCAAATAAGCCATGATAGTTGGTGGCTACAGGCTAAAAATGCAATTTAAGGGGCGCTTGTGTAATATTTTGGAGAACATTTCTGCATTTGAAAAAAAAACATTTGTCATCAACAGTTGCAGGAGTGAAGGATTTATGCACTGGACAAAATACTTTCACATTCTATTTGTGTTGTATTTAATGCTTTGGTTGTTTATTTATTGTTACAGTATATGATATATTGTATCTTTTATGGCAATCTATAACTTAACTCATTAAATGCCAAAGACGTGACGTAGTTATACGTTCTTATGAACCCAAACGGTCGAACGCAAAAATGTATTTTTATGTCTTTTACGTTTTTTGAGCGGCTAAAAGAGATGATGACGCAACTCCCTAGTCATGCATGTGGGTCCAGAGTGCTTTTAAGTGCCCACAAGACAAGAAATCTTGTCATGTTTTAATCTTGTGAGATTTTGTGACACCCCTAGTACTTGCATGTATTTACACTGTACATACATGTATTAACACATACTTACATATGTTCTTAAGATGCTTATACTTACGTTTTACTTGCATGTGTTTTTACACAACATGCAAGTTGACTTGCTCCATAAAGTGATGTCCATCACACGACACATCACATTTTAACTAGACGAAGTTAATTTTACTTGAAACTTGTTTTACTTGTACAAACCTCAATGGAAGAAAGACAATCCACCGGTTTCCTTTTCAGAGACTTCCTTTGGATGGATAGTGGATGATGGATGGTTTATGAATGGACTGGAATGGATGGATGGATGGATGGTGTGGATAAATTGATGAATGGATGGATGATGGATGGTGGATAACTGGTTGAAAGGTGGCGAGTTGCCATTGCCCTTGTGAAGAGGAGGCGACAGTGAATATCAAGATGGCGTCCGTCAGCTTACACTGTGTCAAGATGGCCATCAGGGCACACTTAAAAGCCTCCTTGGCGCGCTCCAGCTCCTCCTCCTGCAGAACCTTCTCGCTCATCAGTCTGCGTACGTGACTGTTGGCTGACTGGATCATGGAGTAGAACTGGTTGGCGGTGCGACGGTTGACCTCACCGCGGTCTATCCAGGTGAGGAGCACCGCTGTAGCCTCGCTGAACTTGTGGTTGTCTGCAAAGAAGCGCATAGAACCCTTCTGACTTCAAAGCACCTTTGTGGCATCCACCAGTGCTAGCTGGCATGCTGGCTCACATTACTTTTGGTTCGTATACAAACGCCAAGCAAAAAGCAAAACATTTTTTAAGTCAGTGAATTTGGAAAATTAACAATCCATGCACATGTTGTAGTTAATAAAAATTTGTCAATAACGGATAAATGTATTAATCCCGCAGCTCCTCCTAAATGCAGGCATGTACTTTGCTTTTTATGCTGCTCCCACAGTCAGTCTCCAACTTCCAGGCAACATCATCACAATTGAATGTGAGAGTTTGTTCACGGGACCTTTAGCGCCCAGTCAGCCTAAACCAACGAGTGCGCAGCGTGCAATTGTTCCCTAGAGGTGTCGGCAAAACAACGTCACAGCTTGCGAACACGATAGGCGACTCCGCCTGACGCCGCCACGTTAAATGTCAGTCACATGAGAGCGCTCAGTCTCATTTGAATGAC
Organism: Oostethus manadensis; assembly: GCA_024372805.1. Classification (NCBI taxonomy): domain Eukaryota; kingdom Metazoa; phylum Chordata; class Actinopteri; order Syngnathiformes; family Syngnathidae; genus Oostethus; species Oostethus manadensis. The sequence goes on from QODF01000018.1 coordinate 1,975,223, forward strand.
AATTGAACCGCAGGAGCACCGAGGCGAAGACGTGAATGAATTAGTGAGCATTTAAAGAGCTCAGGAGGCGCTGGAGAGCAGATAAAAAGCTTCCGGAGCAGCGGCGGCAGATTACAGTCACATTACACGTCGTCGCACAATGGCACTCGACAATAACAACCACTATTTATTTAGGTTACAAAAAATACTCCACAAAAGAAACACAAAAAACACAAAAAGAAAAGCTGTTTTTGCCGTTAGCAAAGTGCGGCGTCGCTGTCTGATGCCGCAAAAGGCCATGAGCGGGCACTTTGCTGTGTTTATGGATGACATTAGGCTAAAAGGACATCACGCTGCCACGGTTACGTGACGCTATATGTGCAATTGGGCTTGTACCTTGCACCAAAAAGACAAAATAAAAAGATAAATCTAGCAAATTTTGTTCAAAAATTGATGTTCAGAATGTACTAAATTAGCTGAATATTGGAATAGTGTAGTTTGGAATAGTCTTCAACAATAACACAATATCTATCTAAAAATACATATGCCTTCTTACCTTTCAGCCCCTCCACCAACATGGCTGCCTCGTGCTCAGAGAAGTGCACAACGGGGACCGGAGACGGCAGCTGCAGGTTGTCCTCCCAGAGTGTCTGGCGGTGTCGTTCTTCTCTGGCCAGCATCCGTTGTTGACACTCCCACTCGTACAGGTCATCTCGTGCCTGAGCAAAGTCCACGTGGATCTTGCCAGAGTCCTTCTTGTCCGTGCTGGACCCAATACGCATCCGGTATCCTGGGAAAAGAGGAAATGATCTTCCAGTTATCTAGTCCTGTAGTTCTTTAGTCCTCAGGTCTTCATTCTCAAGCCCTATACAGTAGTGTTCAAAATACCAGCAGTCAAATGAGACTAACCAGATTCATCACTGTTATTAGTATATTTGTATTGCTACAGTACATGGCAAACAAGTTACCAGTAGGTAAAGTAGAAGTAGAAGTGCCCAGCATTCATGATATCCTAGGTGAAGAAGCCTGAGCTGGTGCGTGAGGTGGAGAAATTCCGGCTAGATATAGTCGAACTCACCTCAACGCACAGCAAGGGCTCTGGAACCAGTCCTCTCGAGAGAGGCTGGACTTCATTCAACTCTGGTGTTCATGGCAATGTGAGGCGACGAGCAGGGGTGGCAATTCTTGTTGCCCCCCGGCTCTAAGCCTGCACGTTGGAGTTTAACCCAGTAAACGTGAAGGTAGTTTCCCTACGCCTTAGGGTGGAGGGACGGGTCCTGACTGTTGTTTGCTCTTATGCGTCCAAATAGCAGTTCAGAATACCCACCCTTTTTGGAGTCCTTAAAGGAAGTACTGGAGAGTGCTCCCTCGGGGGATTCCCTTGTTCAGCTGGGTGACTTCAACGCTCATGTTGGCAACGACAGTGAGACCTGGAGAGGTGTGATTGGGAGGAACAGCCCCCCTGATCTTAACCCGAACGGTGTCTTGTTATTGGACTTCTGTGGTCGTCACGGATTGTCTATAACGAACACCATGTTCAAGCATAAGGGTGTCCACATGTGCACTTGGCACCAGGACACCCTGGCCCGCAGTTCGATGATTGACTTTGTGGTTGTGTCGTCGGACTTGTGACCACACGTTTTGGACACTCGGGTGAGGAGAGGGGCGGAACTGTCAACTGATCACCACTTGGTGGGAGTTGGTTCAGACGGTGGGGGAGGATGCCGGTCAGACCTGGCAGACCCAAAAGCATTGTGAGGGTCTGCTGGGAACGCCTGGCAGAGTCCCCTGTCAGAAGGAGTTTCAACTCCCACCTACGGGAGAGCTTTGACCATGTTCCGAGGGAGGCAGCGGACATCGAATCCGAGGGGGCGATGTTTCGTGCCTCCATTGTCGATGCGGCCGATCGGAACTGTGGCCGTAAGGTGGTCGGTGCCTGTCGTGGCGGTAATCCCAGAACCCGTTGGTGGACACCAGTGGTGAGGGATGCCGTCAAGCTGAAGAAAGAGTCCTATCAGGCTGTCTAGGCCCATGGGACTCTGGAGGCAGCTGACAGGTACCGGAAGGCCAAGCGGTCTGCAGCTCTGGTGGTCGCTGAGGCAAAAACCCGGACATGGGAGGAGTTTGGAGAGGCCATGGAAAGCGACTTCCGGATGGCTTCAAAGAGATCCTGGACCACCATCCGCCGTCTCCGGCGGGGGAAGCAGTGCACAGTCAACACCGTGTATGGTGGGGACGGTGTGCTGCTGAACTCGACTCGAGATGTTGTAGACCGGTGGAGGGAATACTTTGAAGACTCCTCAATCCCACCGACACGCCTTCCAACATGGAAGCGGTGCCTGGGGACTCTGAGTCGGGTTCGCCTATCTCTGGGGCTGAGGTCACCGAGGTGGTCAAAAAGCTCCTTGGTGGCAAGGCCCCGGGGGTGGATGAGATCCGCCCGGAGTTCCTTAAGGCCCTGGATGCTGTGGGCGTGTCTTGGTTGACACGACTCTGCAGCATTGCGTGGACGTCAGGGTCGGTGCCCCTGGACTGGCAGACCGGGGTGGTGGTCCCGCTTTTCAAGAAGGGGGACCGGAGGGTGTGTTCTAACTATCGTGGGATCACACTCCTCAGCCTTCCCGGTAAGGTCTATTCAGGGGTTCTGGAGAGGAGGATCCGCCGGATAGTCGAATCTCGGATTCAGGAGGAGCAGTGTGGTTTTCGTCCTGGTCGTGGAACTGTGGACCAGCTCTATACTCTCGGCAGGGTCCTTGAGGGTGCATGGGAGTTTGCCCAACCAGTCTACATGTGTTTTGTGGACTTGGAGAAGGCATTCGACCGTGTTCCTCGGGGAATACTGTGGGGAGTGCTCCGGGAATATGGGGTATCGGACCACCTAATCCAGGCGGTTCGTTCCCTGTATGACCGGTGTCAGAGTTTGGTTTGCATTGCCGGCAATAAGTCAGACCCGTTTCCAGTGAGGGTTGGACTCCGCCAGGGATGCCCTTTGTCACCGATTCTGTTCACTACTTTCATGGACAGAATTTCTAGGCGGGCCGCACGGTGGCTGAGTGGTTAGCACATTGGCCATTCAGTCAGGAGATCTGGAAGACCTGGGTTCAAATCTTCGTTGGGCATCTCTGTGTAGAGTTTGCATGTTCTCCCCGTGCGTGCGTGGGTTTTCTCCGGGTACTCCGGTTTCCTCCCACATTCTAAAAACATGCATGTTAGGTTAATTGGCGACTGTAAATTGTCCAAAGGTATGAATGTGAGTGTGAATATTTGTTTGTCTTTGTTTGTCTATATGTGCCCTGCGATTGACTGGCGACCAGTCCAGGGTGTACCCCGCCTCTCGCCCAAAGTCTGATGGGATAGGCTCCAGCATCCTTGTGACCCTAATGAGGATAAGCGGTATAGAAAATGAATGAATGAATGAATTTCTAGTCGCAGCCAGGGCGTTGAGGGGTTTCAGTTTGATGGCCGCAGGATTCGATCTCTGCTTTTTGCAGATGATGTGGTCCTGTTGGCTTCATCGAGCAGTGACCTTCAACTCTCACTGGACCGGTTCGCAGCTGAGTGTGAAGCGGTTGGAATGAGAATCAGCACCTCCAAGTCCTAATCCATGGTTCTCGCCCGGGAGAGGAGTTCAAGTACCTCGGAGTCTTGTTAACGAGTGATGGAAGGATGGAACGCGAGATGGACAGGCGGATTGGTGCGGCGTCTGCAGTGATGCGGACTCTGCACCGACCTGTCGTGGTGAAAAGAGAGCTGAGCCAAAAGGCAAAGCTCTCGATTTACCGGTCGATTCCTACCCTCACTTATGGTCATGAGCTTTGGGTAGTGCTGAAAGGACAAGATGGCGGGTACAAGCGGCCGAAATGAGTTTTCTTCGCAGGGTGGCTGGGCTCTCCCTTAGAGATAGGGTGAGAAGCACTGTCATCCAGGAGGGACTCGGAGTAGAACCGCTGCTCCTCCACATTGAGAGGAGTCAGATGAAGTGGCTCGGGCATCTGGTTAGGATGCCCCCCGAAAGCCTTCCTAGGGAGGTGTTCAGGGCACGTCCAACCGGTAGGAGGCCTCGGGGAAGACCCAGGACACGTTGGAGAGACTATGTCTCTCAGCTGGCCTGGGAACGCCTCGGCATCCCCTGGGAAGAGCTAGACGAAGTGGCCGGCGAGAGGGACCTCTGGGCTTCCCTGCTTAGGTTGCTGCCCCCGTGATCCGACCTCGGATAAGCGGATGAAAATGGATGGGTTGTGTTAAAAAATAGCAATGTCTGCCGTTGACTTTACAAACTATTTTGTGCAAACATTTTTGTTTCTAGGATTTGGCAATCCTCTGAATCACTAAACTATTATTTAGTTGTATGACCACAGTTTTCGCTGCTTCACATCTGTGTGGAATGGAGTAAACCAACATGGGGCACCATTCAGCTGTTATTCCACTCGAAGATTTATTAACAACATTCCACATTTCATCAACATTTCTTGGTTTTGCTACAGAAACACCATTTTTGATGTCAGAAGCTCTGCTTCTTCCTACTCCTTTTCAGGCATGTGGAACTGCGGAATGTTCATTCATTCACTCATTCATTTTCTATGTCGCTTATCCTTATTAGGGTTGCGAGTACGCTGGAGCCTACCCCAGTGTAACATGAATAATTCATTGTACAATGTATGCATGTTCAAAACAAATTAAACCATAACCCCACAAGTTCTCGATTGGATAAAGTTCCGGGATTTGGTTGGCCATTCCGTAACATGAATTTTACTTGTTTACTAGAGTGTTTTGGGGTCATTGTCTTGAAACACCCATTTAAAGGGCATCTCCTCTTCAGCATATGGCAACCTGACTTCTTCAGGTATTTTGACATATGCAAACTGATCCATGATCCCTGGTATGTGATAAATAGGCCCAACACCATAGTAGGAGAAATATGCCCATATCATGACGCTTACACCACCATGCTTCACTGTCATCACTGTGTACTGTGTAAAAATATGCTAATAACAGTACCTAATCTGGTTATTCGCATTGCACTGCTTTAATTTTGAGCACTACTGTAGCTATATAGTATTATTATTGTCTAATCCTGTAGCTGTCTTGTATTTTTGTCTTTAGGCCTGTCACAATAACAATTTTTGATGGACGATAATTGTCCAACAAAATATCTACAATAAACGATTGTTGTCATGATTTTTGTCAACATTATTTATAGACCATGTTTCCATTAATGCAATGATAATTACAGAATGATTAACATGTAGCAAAAGACACTGTCTGTGAGAGCGTGTAATTTTGCACTGTTTTGTTTATATTTACTTTGCCTACCAAACGCTTCAGTAAGCACTGACTGACCAGACAAAGGCTGCGCTGCACCTGGAGTAGCAGTTTTTTTCCCAGTTGAGAAAACTGGACAGGGTGGTTGTGCAAGTTGGCCATATTCCCTTTCTTCGTCGCCACTACTTTCCGACAAATGCGACATACTGCCTATTCTGTGTTCATGGTCTCACCTTGTTGATTCTGTTTACAACCAAAATATTAGTGCTTACTGGCAGCCCCACCAATTGGGAAAAAGACACTGAATGATTGACAGGAGTCTTCACTTACTACATTCATTCCGCTATAGAACCAACACGCCCAGGTGTTGAGGCAGTTGCACAAAGTCAATCTTCTTGTCATCCAGCCTGTTTGGTAAAGAGAGACGAGGAAAGCAAACCCAAATATAACATTATCAAGTTTGCTTTTATTTATTGTGCGATTAATCAATTATTGTGACAGGCCTACTCGTTGTCTAGTCCTGTAGCTCTCGATTCCTTTATGTGTCTAGTCCTCGCTCTCTCCTGTAGTTCTCTAGTCCACTTGTTTGGTTTTGGTTTGGTTTAATTTAATTTGTTTTGAACATGCATACCATGTACAAAAAATTATTCACGTTACATTCCTAAGTTCTACATGTACGAAAAGGACATGTTGTTGTCTAATTGTGGTTTCCTCTCATTATGTAATTGTATAATGATCAAGCGGGCCATTGGTCAAATCTGACCCCGTCTCACCTGACAGGTAGATAGCCTTATCCACCATAAAGTGTTGGCTGAAGCGAATGTGGCAGAAGTTCTTCTTGCTCTTGCGGATGGCAGTGATGTCGCCACATGTGCTGAAGACCTCCCTGATGATGTCGTCGGTGGCATTCTCCGGCAGACCTCCCACAAACACCGTCTTGCAGCCAGGGGGTCGCTCGCGGGTGGACGGTGGGGGCAAGTCTGCGGTGCAGTTACATTGTGACTACGGGTCACAAAACTACAGGTGGTTCTGGAATGATCTCCAGTGATCTATTCAGTGACACTGTGATCATGAATGAATGGAAGAATTGGGCCACTTACTGGGGTTCTGAGGAAAGAGAGTGCAGCTCTTGCAGTAGATGATCTCCTTGACCGGCTGCATGTCGGGGCGGGGAACCGGGGCCGGGACCAGGCTGACTCCCGCAATGATTGGGTTGCCTGGTGCCATGAGGTCCAACGGGGGCTCGAACCTCTGGATGTGCAAAGACTCTGTAGGAGACCAGGAAAGCCAGACCAGCACAGGCTTGAGAAGAGACCATATTAATCTCCATCTGTGCACTAATGGACATGATAAGAGAAAATGTCTCCAAGAGCAAGATAAAGAGGAAATGTCTCCAGCCAGCTGGAGGCGGGGGCAGTAATGATGAGAGGATCTGCAGTCAAATGTCACCACAAGAAAGTCAATTATCAAACATCTCAAGCTGGTCACAATATGAGTGTTCAGCTAAAACTAGCCTGCTGCCAACGTAACATGCTAACAATGTGCTAGCTCGTTGTGCTTGTACAATTGTTGATCACACTGGTCTCTGAATATTAACTGCTAACTTAAGCCTGCTGTAAACATAACATGCTAACAACTTATTAGCTCTTTGTCCTAGGACAACAACCTTCAATCGCTGCTCTATGATCTTTAGCTGCTCTTAGCCTGCTGTGAACATAACATGCTAACAACATGCTAACTTTGTGCTGGGACAATTATCAGTTACACTGCTCTCTGACCATTAGCTGCTAACATTAGCCTGTTGTCAACATAACATGCTAACAACATGCAAGCTCTTTGTTCTCAAACTACAACTGTCAATTACGCTGCTCTTTGATTAGTAGGTGCTAACGTTACCTTAGCTTGTGCTCTGTCTTCACATTTTGTTGTGTTATATATGCATTCATGTTCACTTCAGATGAGTCCAAGACAGTAAAACATTAATAAATGAGTTGTCATCAAAGAAAGTCACCTTGCATAATTGTCGCCTAATGTGTTTCAGCTTTTATCTGCTAGCAACACAAGGCGTGTTTGGTCACAGAAAAACAAGGAAACGCGAGTGTGAGCGCTTAGCTTCTAGCTCTTTGGAGAAGCCATTAAAGTGTTGTGTGCGATAACCCTGACAGCTAAATTACACTTGTTGGCGCTGCACATTTATCACAGTCCAGCCGGGCTGCTTTTGCTTGCGGCCGCCATGACTCACGCCGGCTTCACTCTGTGTTGGGGAGACTTCAGTGAATTTATTTCTTTATTTTTACCACTGGGCTACTGCAGACACAAAAACAGTGTTTGATCGAATGGGTACTTTTTGACTCATAGGTCGGCGAGCACACATCAGGATGTGTAGATGTCAATGCTACTTCTTGCCTCTTTGTGCAACAAAGTCAGACGTATTGTCATTGATTGATTAGGAGCTGTGTCCTTGTTAGGGCTATCACGATGATACATTTTGTTGGACAATAATTGTCCCACAAATGATTACTACATTATTTATTATTATTAATGTAATGATAGTAAAATGTATAATCATGTGTGTACACAGTATCAAAAGCAATAAACATTAATTTATCAAGAGTATTTAACATTAGAATGTCAGGGGCTTCCATCCAACCAATTTCTATACCGCTTATCCCCATTAGGGTCACGGGTATGCTGGAGCCTATCCCAGCTGACTTCGGGCGGGAGGCGGGGAACACCCTGGACTGGTCACCAGTCATTCGCATGGCAGACATACAAGCATTCACACTCACACTCTAATGGACGATTTAGAGTTGCCAATTAACCTAATATGCATGTTTTTGGTATGTGGGAGAAAACCCGGAGAAAACTCATGCGTGCACGGGTAGAACATGCAAACTCCACACACAAAGAGATGCCCAACGGAGATTCGAACCCTGAACCTCCTGACTGTGAGCCCAACATGCTACCCAGTCAGCCACCGTGCGACCCTGTCAGGGGCTTATAAAACAAATTAGCCCCTCACCCCTAAATAAAAGAAATAAATAAACAACATAATACATTAAACAAACCAAAAAGACCAACAAACCCCACTGACAATAAATAGACTCTTGGGGCTCTAATTTTGTAGACCAATAGGCGTGTTTTAGGCGCATTTTGCAACGTGCAGCTTGGTGCAAGCACGCCTTGGTTCCTCCTACCGGCACAAGTGGCAAAGAGGGAGTAGAGAAGGTGTGACTGGGTTTAACACAGCTGGGTCAAATCTTTGCTGGTGAAGCGAATTGCAAGTTTTGTTGAATATGGATGAAGACAGCGGAAGACGGCCAAACTTCTTCCACGCGAAAAGTGATGTTTTGGTCCGGGAGGTCCAAGCTCGCAGTGGCTGAATATATGGTCACGCGAGTAGCACTCCACGGGCTGATGATACAAAAGTGGCCTGGGAGGAGATTACAAGTATTATAAATCAGGTTTGCCTTGACGTACTGAGAACCGTTGCCCCGTGAAAAAAAACGTTCTATCAGTAGAACTATCAGAGCACCGGAGGCACACGGTGGCCACCGGTAAGGTAAGCATTTCTTCCCCACTAATAAAGACACTCGTATTTAGTAACCTATATTTGTAATATGAAAATATAATATAATATGTATATGTAATATGAATAAACAAAAACGAATGAGGATGAAATCCAAAACAACTGTGCGTATAAGACGCATTGCCAAGCCCGTGGTCTGGCCCTTGTCACTTGTGTTCGCATGTGAGATGAACTTGTATTACCCAATTAATTTTCATCATTTTTGCAATTCTCAGTTACACAATCAAAGATGTCAATAGGTTTGATTAGCCGTTTATTTACAATTAACCACATCCATATCAGATCCACTGGCCACCGATAAGGTTGAAGGGGGGCGGCGATTCGGGACAGATGAGGTGAAGACGGCGTATCAGAGGCAGACGGGTCAGTCAATATAGATCAAAATGTATGTGCTGATTCAGATAGTTACTTTAAACAGTGGTTGTTGTGATTACTTATTGCATTCAAATGTGCCTGACATTGTGTAAACCGGCCTGTGGCATTTTGGCCGCACTGAACCAAATTACCACTAGACTGGCTGCGATTCGCCTTGCACCGAGAGTAGACCGGGTTGGAGTCGGCAAGCTTTCAGCACACCTCTGGCACCAAACTGTCACTACGCCAGGCTGAATCAGTCGGCACCTCCCCATGCTGCGCCGCCACACCCATTGCGGCACGCCTCGGTCTGGCAAATTACCAAATTGGCTGTACACTGTGTTACGCCGGACACCACGCTGCACAACACACAAAAACAGAGCACTTAGTCTCTTTTAGAAGACAATGCACTTAACTAAACTCGCAATCATAACCAAAAACAATTTAAAAAATAGATCCCGTCTCTGTTAAGAAAAACATTGCACTTCAATGCATTTGTATTGTAGTGTTCTTCAAAGCATTGGTAGCACAATAGTAACACATGTGACCTTCAGCAGAAACGATATAAAACGATAGTTCCCCAAAGTGTATTGATTAGAAAAATAGATCAGTTGAAAACCGAAACATAACGCCTATCATAGATATTTTGTTGCGTGCTGAGTGAATTTGAGCGGTAGAGGAATGATACTCGTACTGTTTGTGGAAGGACTTCGTTCTTTCAAACAGTGCAATGATTGTTACATTAGTCCCCTGTACTGGAGGTTTGAAAAGGCTAATGACGTAATGAGACAAAGTGTCAGGTACAAGCTGCAGCATTGTTTGAATATTCATGAGCCTCGTCTCCTTACAGCTGTGTTAGCAGGGCTAATTAACAATGGCTTCCCACAGACCCTGTGTACCATCCTGACAGCTGTGTCTACTACTTTGGTACATTATTTAGCCCCAAGGGTGCTCATATTATTTGAATAATCAACACTCAGTACACAATAATAAACGTAATTTGTACATATTTCATATTGGATGGCATTAGATGGTGTACCTAATAAAGTGGCTGCTGTGTCATCTGACCAAAAGACAGAAGTTACCTGAGAGAAGCTGCTGCTCGCCGACGCCCAACGGCACCACGGTGAGGTTGGTCCAAGCAGGCCGTTCACTCGAGTGGTTCTGTTGGCCGCCGTCAGCTGCAGAGGAAGCAACGCTGGCCATGGTTGTCCTATCAACACCACCAGGGCCAGGCTAGCTGGGCAGGGCTTGGGTCCGTTGACCTCATGAAGGCTGTGGGAAACAGCTACATTAGTGAAGAAATGACCCATTCACCAGGACAAAACTTTCTCAACAAAAAGGTTATTACACTTACTACATAAATGCTGAAGAGAGTTCACACATGCGCACGTATTAGTCATACATTTTCATTATCCCAAAATGATGTAATGAATGGCATGTTCCCACATTTCTCAACCACTTCAAATCATTCCAGCATCAAAACATTCAAGCTAACATTTTTTCACATTCCCAAAATTCCCCCTTTTCCCAAAATTTCACAATTTCTGTGATACACATTTAATTACAAAATCTTTCTCAACTAATTCAAACCATTCCAACACTAACATCAGTTTATTCAAAACATGCAAAGTATTTATTTTCCACATCCCAAATTCAAATAAATTCCCACATTCCCCATAATTCTACTCAAAATTGTTTTGAAAGACAAGTTATATGCACTATTCTGGTCACTTTCTTGAGTTTAGCAAGTGAGCATGTTATAGATTGTGTAGCCTGTGCATTAGTATTGCGTAATATGTAGGGGTGTAACAGTACACTAAAATGTAATTTTGGTTTGGTTCAGTTTCTTGAAGTGCTTGGTTCGATTCATTTTTGGTACAAAAAAGGCCGAAAAAATGACTTCAAATCCTTTCATTAAAAAAAAGGCAAAAAATATATATTTTAAAATAAATAAAAGCCACCCATTTTGTTGATATTTAAAATAACTCAGACTCTGACTTTTTTAAAATAGAAAAATAATAATAAAATAAACTGTTGCATGTAAAAAATATGCATACAATTATAAATGAACAATTTAAAATTGTAAACTTTGAACACAGCAACAACAACCTGAATATAACAAATGTGACTATTTAAGTTTTTGGCTAAAAAAAAAAAAAAAAAAAACGAATCCACATTTTGTGCAGAAAGCACAGTGTACACTGGTTGCAGTGACAATGTCTCCAGCAATGGAGAAAACCCGGTCACTAGCAACAGAGGTAGTCAGCTGAAGCTATCTGTGTCTAAGCTGCTTTTCTTCCTTGTAAATGTAACATTCACTGCCAGATGATACCGTTTTAAGTGTGCAAACATGTCAGACGTAGTTCCTGCAGCAACCCTGATCTCTTGCTTTTCTCCATTTGCAATTTTATCAGGGAAGCCAAAGTGTTCCTCAACTGGAGATTCTAGTGAGATGAGAGGGTCTTCCAGCTCAGCCTTCTCGCTGGCATTTGCTATGATGTGAGCTACTAACATTCCTCCCACTCAGTCAGAAGCGTCCGACACTTAGAGGCGCCCATGAGGAAACTCAGCCAGGATTTTTGTTCCACGCGGAGCGCCTACTCTAGATCACTCCAGTATTCAATTTAATGAGGAAAAATACCGTAAAATATAACCGAAAAGGTATGCTCGGTACGGTGTTAAACCTAATCAATTAAATTCAAAGAAAATATTGTATTACAAAATTATACAATTATAAATTCAAAATATATTTAAAATCAAATTTAAAAACATGAAATACAAAATGTATATTGAATAAAATTAATTTAAAATAATTTAAAACTCAATTCAATTTGAATGTAATACTTTACATGTTTTATTTTACATATTAAATAATTAAATTACCATATATACAGTATATAAAATTTTGGACAAGCGGTAGAGAAAATAGACTGATGGATGTTAAAATTATGTTTTATATTATTTTTTTATGTATGGCATAAAATATGTATTTTTGCCTTTTTGTGCAGACTTTAAGAACACCCTGTACATTCCTTATATGCGAATTATTATTATTTTTCTTATTATTCCTGTTCTTTTGACATGAACACACACGCACACGCATGGTAACATTTGCTGAGATTTAATGCATTTTGATCCACGTGATGCTTGGCTCACTTTCACACGTCATCAAATATTTATCATGGAACGCTTGTTCTGCTTCACTATTCATGAACACACGCACACACACCTTCCATCATAGACTTTTTCCGTGTTATATGTAGGATTGTCAAATGATTGAAAGCTTTAATCACAGTTTTCAAATTAATTAATCGTGAATAATCACCATGTCACACTGTCTGAAATATGCCCAACTTGACAGACTTTACTGAAAAAAAGACAAATGACAGGCAGGATTATACATATTTATATTTACAGTATTAATAGCGCCAAACTAACTGAAAATTTGAATCGAGTTAAGAGACGGCACACGTCTCAAAATGTATTTAACTAACACTGGTTTCTTTAATAGCAGAATATTTGAATCACACTCAAATCTGTGTTATTATGAGCTATGAGGCGTTATTAAGTTAAGACACCACGTTATTTATGTTTAATTCACATGTTTTTGAATGAATTTTCTGGGATTTCCAAGCAGACTTAGAGTAAATGCAACAAACTGTACTTCCACGTTAAGAGTTACTAAATGAGTGATAAGAACATCCACTTATTGTTTTTTTGCATTTGTGTTTATTTTGACCACACCTACCGGCATAATAAAGGCGCTATGATTTGTGAGTGTCTGTCATTTTGTGGTCTATCTAGTGCCAATAAGGAAGTGTCGTTACAATGACGAATGGACTAGAGATGTGTTTGTGTGGAGATGGAGATACATATCTGGTGCTGGAATTTCCCTGCTTTTGTTGTGTTCAGGTCAGAATAAGGTTATAAATGAGTCAGAATGTGCGGGGAGCTTAACCGTTCCTGTGTCTGTCGTCATAACAAAGCCGTGGCTTCCCATGATACGCATGCATTGATTACGCAAAAACAAAAAAAAAATTAATGATATAAATTAGTTACCGCCATTCAAACGCTATCAGTTAAATTCCATTGCTATGCAGATGACAGACAACAGTATTTATCAATGAAACCTAACCAAGCTACTAAGCTGTTCAAACTCCAGGCAACAACATAAAGAGCTGGATGACTTAAAACCTTTTACTATTAAACTCAGATAAAAATTAAATCAAAGTCATTTGTTCCCAGCATTTCAGAGACAAGCTTGCAAATGATATTACTGCCCTAGATGGTCTTGTACTCACCCCCCACAATACAGTCAGAAACCTTGATATCATTTTCGATCAGGACCTTTCCCATCCAATCCATCCATCCATTTTCCACCGCTTATCCGGGTCCGGGTCGCGGGGGCAGCAGCTTCAGTAGGGAAGTCCAGACTTCCCGGTCCCCAGCGACCTCTTCCAGCTCCATCGGGAGGACATCAAGGCGTTCCAAAGCCAGCTGTGAGACATAGTCCCTCCAGCGTGTCCTAGGTCTTCCCGGGGGCCTTCTCCCGACTGGGCATGCCCGAAACACCTCACCAGGGAGGCGCCCGGGAGGCATCCGGACTAGATGCCCTAACCACCTCAACTGGCTCCTCTCGATGTGAAGGTGCAGCGGCTCTACTCTGAGCTCCTCCCGGATGGCCGAGCTCCTCACCCTATCTCTTAGGGTGAGTCCAGCCACCCTACGAAGGAAATTCATTTCCGCCGCTTGTATTCGCGATCTCATTCTTTCGGTCATGACCCATAACTCATGAGCATAGGTGAGGGTGGGAACGTAGATCGATCGGTAAACAGAGAACTTTGCCTTCCGGCCCAGCTCTCTCTTCACCACGACGGTCCGGTACAGTGACCGCATTACTGCAGATGCTGCACCGATCCGTCTGTCGATCTCACTCTCCAACCTTCCCTCACTCGTGAACAAGAACTCGAGATACTTGAACTCCTCCACATGAGGCAAGACCTCACTCCCAACCCGGAGGGTACAGTCCACCCGTTTCCGACTGAGAACCATGGCCTCGGATTTGGAGGTGCTGAGTCTCATCCCAGAAGCTTCACACTCAGCTGCAAACCGCTCCAGTAAACGCTGAAGGTCACATCCTGATGAGACCATAAGGACCACATCGTCTGCAAATAGCAGAGAGGAGATCCTAAGGTCACCAAGCTGGACTCCCTCAACACCTTGACTGCGCCTAGAAATTCTGTCCATGAAGATTATGAACAGAATCGGTGACAAAGGGCAGCCTTGGCGGAGGCCAACGTTCACCGGAAACAAGCTCGACTTACTGCTGGCAATGCGAACCAGGCTCCTGCTTCGATTGTACAAGGACCGAATGGCATGTAGTAGCGGGCCACCAATCCCGTACTCCCGGAGCACCCCCCACAGGACACCACGAGGGACACGGTCGAATGCCTTTTCCAGGTCTACAAAGCACATGTAGACCGGTTGGGCAAACTCCCACATACCCTCGAGTACCCTTGCAAGGGTGTAGAGCTGGTCCAGTGTTCCGCGACCGGAAAGAAAATAAAAATAAATAAATAAATAAATAAAATAAATATATAATGAAAATCCAAACATTTCTGCCACTACCAGATGCAGAAAAACGTTTGATGCTTTTGTTACCTCCAGGTTAGATTATTGTAACCCTTTGTTAATAGGCTGCCCTAAGATATTTTTTAAAGACTCTTCAGTTAGTCCAAAATTCTGCTGCACGAGTCTTAACTGGAACCAGAAGAAGAGATCATATCTCGCCCATATTAGCAATGGTTACCTGTACAATTTAGAATTGAGTATAAAATTCTCCTTCTTACATATAAAGCACTACACAGTCAGGCACCAGTATACAGTATCTTAAAAAGCTCCTAGAACCCTATCAACCCAGTAGAACACTGCACTCACAGAATTTACAATTAATTGTCACTCCTAGATTTTTTATAAGTGAAATGGGAGGTAGATCCTTTAGTTACCAGGCTCCTCTGTTGTGGAACCATCTCCCTGACTTACTCCAGGGGGCAGACATCCGCTCTTTATTTAAAAGTCAACTCAAAACCCACCTCTTTGCTAAAGCATACAGTTAGACTTGACCCTTGATCTGCTGCTATGTCTCATACAATTATCCTTGGTCCAATGTTCCTTGGTCAAAGAGTAAGACTTCTGGCTTGATCTACCATGTACCCTCTATTATTTTTTTTATCTCAGCCAAACCAGTCGAGACTGACGATGACATTTTCAGTGAAAAGGAAATTAAGTTTTTGTTAATTGATATAATCATAATACACTAATTTCAATTAACATTTGGATGTGTTGCAGTTGTGACACAACTGTAAGATCAATAGCGTTTGCGCCGCATGTAGTCCACCAGGAAGGCTGCTGCGATCGTCTCTTAAAAAGTATTGCAACTCATCAAAGCCGCTTCAGTTGTTCAGAGAGAATTCTGCAACGTTCCCTGAGGAGAGTGTAAACATTCAAAGACGACACTTTCCAGGCTAAATGACAACACGTTCTCTGGGCGCCCTGTAGGAGGAGTAGTACCACTCTTGAGGCCATCGTCTACAAGCGTGCTGACTTGCGAGGAGAGACAACATGGAGGCACACTTCCTTGCTTCCTTTCCTCTCTGTGACGCTGTGTTTGTTTTGTCAGCTAGTGTTTGTCCTCCTGCAGCCACTGTCGTGTCACCGTCAGGTAGCAGCCATTAGCCGATGCCGCAGATGAGCGGCCAGAAAGCATCCATCATACCCTAATTGTTGCCTGATGAGAGGAGCACGGCAGGCCTGGAACATGTGTGTGTGCGTGTGTGCGTAGGAAAAATGGTTGAGAAATGGCCACAAATGGCAGAGACACACCAATATAAATTTTAATGAATATGTAGTAATATCCATCTCATTTTCTGCTGATGTAATGTTAGACTGTCTATTTACTGTACTGCAGAGCAGACCAGACATACTGTATGCCAATGTGTCGTATCTATTGTTAGTCTTATTCCGCCCCGTTTTTATGCTTAAATACTTTCAAATTTTTCAGTAAATTCAAACAATTCCAACATCAAAATGTTTAGCTCAGGACACGATGCAGTTGTGCAGCTTGTTGTGTGTGGTAGTCCCTAGCCAGTGTTTATCGTCATATTTTTTCAACTAATCTGCACGTATTACTCACCCAAGATTGAAGGACTTATTCTTAATCCTACTGATTCTATTCCACTTTTTATGTGGCCTCTGTGAACTCCGTAAGGTTTTCCAATATAGCCGAGAGTTCCTCGACCTTCGTCCCGCGACCCGGTTTTGGGCACCGTGGATCCCTCGCAGAGATATTCTGATTGTATATTGCAGCGGGTGACCGAAACTGGACATTCAAGATGACGAGAATAAGGAAGAAGAGGAAACGTGGTGGTGTGCAGCAGCAGCTGAAGAGACAGCCAGGATGCCTCTTCTTACGATGATGCTTCTGAACATCCAGTTTCTCCGTAATCTACAAGCTTCAGGCTTCAGGCTTCAGACGAACACCCAGTTCCTGATGGGGTATAACAGCGCTTACCTCCTTGCTGTGACGGAAATGTGACTTAAAGACACTGTTCTTTAGTCCGACCTGGAAGTCGAGGGCTTTTGATACCATATCAGGTATCTTTGTGGAGGTTTTCACAAAAATACCAGTATGTCAGATCATAATGTTGTTTATTTAGTTCCGTCATACAAACTGGTCTGAAAACATAGCAAGGATTTGTACTATGATATAGATGAATACATATAAATACATTTCATTTTGACGTTTAAGGTCACTTTGTTATTAGAAACAACATTGTTAATGTCTATTGTGCAATACAGGTTTTAACCAGAAGATCGGTAGCTGACGTGCTGGTGGAAAACAAAGAAAAGGTTGTTAGTCAGTACCAGTGGCGGCTGCTGGTCATACAAGGAGGGGAAGCTCATTTCTTCCAGCCTACATCAAAAATGTATTTATTTATTTATATTTAAATTCTACCCTGCGTTGCTTTTTTTTTTTTAGCAAAGACAAAGTCGCTGTGGATCGGACCAGTTCAAAACAACAGAAAGAAAATGCTCATGTGGATGTATATACTTCAAGATCGCTGATTCGCTCATACTGTCAAAAAGGGATTCAGCCTCAGACAGATTATCCACTCATCATACAGAAGCTGAGCCACTGGGCCAGGTCACTTCCCCATAGACTCCCAGTGACGCTCAGCATCCAATGGGTGGGGCAAAGCCTAGCATTTATCCCATAACCGTTCAGTTTTGTGGAGTGGAACAATTCACTCTACGATTCCCCATCTAAATCAATAGATGCTCAGCGTCCGACTGTGTAAAAAAAAAAGTGGCCTCATTTAAATGAATGAGAAGGAAGTTGTATCAGTTACCTGTGATGCGTAGGTGATACGTAGTCCTGTGAAAGAATACAGGTACAGCCCAAATGTATGTTAGAATATATACTGTCATGTTATGCTTGTTGGCCTCACAGTCAGGAGGTTCAGGGTTCGAATCTCCGTTGGGCATCTCTGTGTGGAGTTTGCATGTTCTCCCCGTGCATGCGCGGGTTTTCTCGGGGTACTCCGGTTTCCTCCCACATTCCAAAAACAAGCATGTTAGGTTAATTGGCGACTCTAAATTGTCCATTAGAGTGTGAATGTTTTTTATTTTGTTAATGTTTGCAATTGACTGGCGAACAGTCCAGGGTGTACTCAGCCTCCCGCCCAAAGTCAGCTGGGATAGGCTCCAGCATACCCGCGACCCTAATGAGGATAAGCGGTATAGAAAATGGATGGATGGTTATGCTTGATCCTGGAAGTACTAAGGTAAGTGTAGGGCTAAACTGGGAATGTAAGCCTATGAATGCCTCTGGATCTGCTGGTAGGAGCTGGACAAAGTAGCTGGCGAGAGGGAAGTCTGGGCTTCCCTGCTTAGGCTGCTGCCCCCGCGACCCGACCTCTGATAAGCAGAAGAAAATGGATGGATGGATAATACAAGAAAAACCTGTTAGTCAGTACGTGATAAGAAATGTGCTCATGGTAACCTATACTTCTATGTTTTGCAGCCCTTACAAAAATAAATATGTTGCATGGGAGATGAGTTGGCCCATCATTCTCTGCAGTGTTACAGTTGATGGTTGTAAAGTTCTCCTATAAGAACTAAGTGGAGATGCGCCTCAGGTCTGTAAACTCTCCTCAAGCCTGATGGGGATGCCACTTAAATGCCACTTACATGGGGTTGCCACATAGAAAGATCTTGAGCTAGCAAATGAACTAAACATTTTCTTATACCAGTTTAAATATACACGATTTTAGTAAGGACTTGCCAGATTTTAAAAATACTTATTTACAAATCAATATGCAGAGATCAGGTCCTGAAAATATTCAGCTCATACAGACATTCAGACAATATCACACATCCTAAAAATGTAAATTTTTCAATAAATGCAAAACATTCTGGCAATCTATTTTTTTCAGTCTACATTTTCCATAGACCTAATTCCTTTGATTCCTTTAATCTGAACAATTGTTATGTTTTACATCAATCTATTTAAACTATTCCAACACAAACATGCCCAAGTTCATTAATTACTGTTTTAAAAATTCTGTGACTTTTGAGCGTAACAATTCTTACTGCTTCCATGTTTCTCTATTGAGTCAAACCATTCTAACCCCAAAACATTCACCTCATTAGAAATATTCAGGTTCTCTAATTCTACATTATGAAAATTCCAACTTTTCCCATAATTGCAGGTTTTACATACATCTTTTCAGTTCAGCTTCAGCATTCACACAATTTCTAGACAAAATTGCCTGCTCTTGTAAAATCTATTATTATGTTAGTCCATATGAACGTCACCTAATTCAGTCATGGAACCCGCATCAGCCTCCATCAGTGATGAAAAATGTCATTGACAAGATTCCTGTCTCTTTTTATTACTCTGTGTGTGTGCGTGTGTGAGCACATGATGTAACAGATGGTGATGGACAAGCCAAGCAGCGGGCGGGCAAGAGAATTTCTAGCTAAAGTTCGTTCAGCCGCAACTGCATTTTAAGAAGCCTGTCAGCGACTTCTTAGCCAATTAGCATTTCTGACACAAAGAACACACACAGTAAAAATTAGCAATAAATATGCACAGTCAACATCATCAGGATTAAAATGAGGGTAAACACACACACACACACACGCGCACACACAAGCGCAACACACTGTGGCTACATGTCAGCTAACACACACAGAGTACTTTCATGATAAAAGCAATTAAAAAAAATAAACAACTCACATTATTCTATGAGGCACAGCTTCAAACAATAAATATGCAATACAACAGCAATATATAAACAATAAAGTTAAGCAGTCTCATTGTGTGTGTCTTCTTAAATGATAAAACAATGTACACAATGTACAGTGTATAATCACAAACAGAAAATGTATGCAATAGACAAAATATGGCAAAAAGTGTACAGCACAAAAAGGCAGTGGTTGTTAATAGCCATTATTGCTCTTAGTGTGCAGGCCTGATGGTGGTCTATCGTGGCATCAGGACTTGCCACCTGTCTAAAAGCCAACAGGCAATACAATGACAAAATATGTATGTGTTGTTTTATGTGACGGCTAAACGAGCTGATTGACAGAAGCATTGGGCTGTGGTGGCGCCGTCTGCTCCTATCGCTTCTAATTAGAATGAAGAGGTAGCGGCACAGGCGGGAGCGCTCGTACGAACAGCCCATGGCATCTCGCATGACCGCCACTGACCTCCGTGTCTCCAGGCCGGACCTGCTGACACGCACTGCTTGCTAGCCTTTCATCTTCATGTGCACCTCCAGGACATTTTCATTGCGCTTGTAATGTTGCCATGGCAACATCTGCCAGTGCTGACTGTTGGACTGATCCTTCGCGCTAAGACCCATTTACTTGTCCTATCACTTCTACTATACTGTTTCACTCCAACTTAAAGCCTTTCAAACTCATGGATGGGAGCGTCAAGACAAGATAAAACGTACGTAGTGAGCGTTAAGTTTGTGCATGTTTGTGTTCTGGTTGAATCGGGCGCTTGTTGTTTGGGAGCCACTGTTGTTCTGGCGTATGTTATATCTTTTCTTGCAATGATAAGCTGGTTGATCAAACGCCTCCTCAAAGCTTTAATAGTGTATGTGCTAACGTTACAGTATGTAGGATATTCATTCACTTTAAAATCTATCTGCATGTGACATTTAATTTAAATATGGTCGTGCAAAATAACTTCTTTAATACTTTGGTTAGAGAAGTGAATGTGGTATCAAATTAAAGTTAGTCATGTTTTATCAGATAGAAGTAATCATTCAACCTGTTAATTTATTTTTAATTTATTTTCATTCAACCTGAAGGTTGGTTGCACTGAATGCACTTGCCATGAATTGTTGTTTACCTGTTTATTTATGTCCATCCAATTAATGTATACTTGTACCTGTAATGTATACCATTCTCTTACAAAAAGCAAACGGAATTTAGGAAGCTTCACCTGCACTGTCCAACATCCAGATGTTTATTTCACCGTCAAACTGCTTGAATTTTTGGCTAAAAAGTTACTGAATCGATTTAAAGTTACTGAATCGTTTCAGATCGTATCGTTCTAAATAAACCAATATTGTCCTTAAATCGAATCGGCAACCACGAATCGTGATACAAATCGAACCGTTGTTCAAACGAATCATTACACCCCTAATGCATACAATCGTTCCTTGCATGTTATAAACGATAACTAACTAACTACCTAAATACAAACACTAGAGTTGTGTGCGGAATAAAGACGTGCCATTCAATTCATGTAATCACTCCTCTTACAAGCAAGTAAAGATAGCTTGTCCTCACCTTTATACAGTACAAATAACAACAATAACAACTCCAGAAAAGACTGAAAATCCTCCACAAAGTCAGGGAAGTTGCAGTAAAACATCAGAACAGAAGAAGTGTGACAAGCGAATGGAGTTGTAGCACGAACGTATCACGAATGTTACAGTCCATGTTGAGGATGGGTGCAAAATAGAGAGGAGGTACATCAGAGCATTAAGTGTGTGTGTTGGGAGGGGCGGGGAGAAGAGAGGTAATCGTACCTCAGAGGGCGCCTGAAGGTTGAAGCTAATGAATTATTGATCATGCACACATACACACACACACACAGCTGCTATTCTGAACATAACCTCATTAGAACAGAATATGCATAAAGGTGGATAGGGACATGCTTGGATGAGTTTGGTGTGGAAGATGTCTTTGTTCACTTCCTGGAGCTGACCCAACACTTTCGTTAAGGAATCTCCTTTTTTCCCTTTGTTTTATTGTTGAGAAATGATGTTTGTTTGTGACAGTCCAAGATCAATGGAACATCTTCACCCTTCTCCATTTCCTCAGCGTTCTACAGAAGACGTTTTACAGTATTTGCTAACGAGAACGTCTTCTCCAGCAGCCTTTGTGCTGCTACCATTTCCTGACACACAGCCTCGCTTGCCTCACACTGCCTTTTTCTCCTCTCACACACATCCACACACACACACACCCCCACACACACCCACACACACAAAGTGATGGAGTGGCCAGTGAGCGCGCTGCAAAGCTAACTTCCAACATCATCCATCAGCGCTGCTCTGCTGCATGCAGCTGATGCATCAACATGATCCTCCTGTGGGGGAGGAGCTGATAGTGCGTGTTTGTCTGTGTGTGTGTGTGTGTGTGTTCGCATGCAAAAGGGACGAGGGGGAAGCAGTTTAAGAAAAAGAGACGGAGAGAAAGAGAACATTGATGATGAAGGAAGGAAGCTGACTGCATGATGACAACACTCATTCATTGTAACGCACATTCACACCCAGGAACGCACGCAAACACACACACACAGAGCTGCCATCTGGGCAATGCTGACCTTTTAAAGTGAAGGCCTACGTTCACACGCACAAAGCCAGTAAAAGTGTTTTTGTGTTTACACTCGAAACAACATGAAGTACTGTAACTCAGGCTCCGCTAACGTCACCTGACATCAGACCTTATATTAAACTAACACCCTAACAGCCCGGATGAGAACTACTGAGAAAAGGTTTGGCTGAAAGAGCTAACTACTTAGCTGGCATGATGGTGAATAAATAGTACTTTTTTCATCAGTACAGTATTGCTACACGACATGACTACACAACCACATACATACAGGAATAGTAGAGATTTCTAGAGTATGCAAACGATACGATATGATTCGCTTCAATTCTACAGTTAATGTTTGTTGATATTAATCCTACATTCTAAATTGTTATATGAAGCATTTTGGCCATTTAGGCACCGGCAAAAATAAAGTCAACAGATGTTATGTAGGTTTAATTAATTTTAATTCATTTTATTTAAAAGCTCTTGATATTCCAATGTTAAATACGCTTAAGAAATAAAAGTTTACTGCTTTTGATAACATGTACTATAGGGGTTCACGCAGATGTGTTGAACATTTCGGTTTTGTATATTCGGGTTCACTTGCGTAACATTTCGATTATATTTTATGCTATTTTTCTCGATAAATGTGTTACTACAATGATATAACCGCTTCGTGCGGAACAAAGGTCCTAGCCGAGTTTCCGCATGGACTCTTCTAAGTGTCGGACACTACTGACTGAGTGGGAGTACGTTAGTAGCTCAATCACAGCAAATGCCAGCGAGAAGGCTGAGCTGGAAGACCCTCCCATCTCACTAACGGTCTCTTGCTAGGGAGCACTTTGGCTCCATTCTATTCCATTTTCTTCCACTTATCCGGGTCCGGGTCGCGGGGGCAGCAGTTTCAGCAGGGAAGTCCAGACTTCCCGGTCTCTGGCGACCTCTTCCAGCTCAACCGGGAGGACACCAAGGCGTTCCCAGGCCAGCTGTGAGACATAGTCCCTCCAGCTTGTCCTAGGCCTTCTCCCGGCTGGGCATGCCCAAAATACCTCACCAGGGAGGCGCCTGGGAGGCATCCGGACGAGATGCCCAAGCCACCTCAACTGGCTCCTCTCAATGTGAAGGAGCAGCGGCTCTACTCTGAGCTCCTCCCGGATGGCCGAGCTCCTCACTCTATCTCACCCATTTAACCTCACGCTCCAACCATCCCTCACTCGTAAACAAGACCCCGAGATACTTGAACTTCTCCACCTGAGGCAGGACCTCACTCCCAACCCGGAGGGTACAGTCCACCCGTTTCCGACTGAGAACCATGGCCTCGGATTTGGAGGTGCTGAGTCTCATCCCAGAAACTTCACACTCAGCTGCAAACTGCTCCAGTAAACGCTGAAGGCCACAGCCTGATGAGGCCATAAGGACCACGTTGTCTGCAAATAGCAAAGACGAGATCCTAAGGTCACCAAGCTGGACTCCCTCAACGCCTTGACAGCGCCTAGAAATTCTGTCCATGAAGATTATGAACAGAATTGGTGACAAAGGTCGGCCTTGGCGGAGGCCAACGATCACCGGAAACAAGCTCGACTTACTGCTGGCAATGAGAACCAGGCTCCTGTTATGATTGTACAAAAACCGAATGGCACGTAGTAGCGGGCCACCAATCCCGTACTCCCGTAGCACCCCCCACAGGACACCACCATGGACATGGTCGAATGCCTTTTCCAAGTCTACAAAGCACATGTAGACCGGTTGGGCAAACTCCCACATACCCTCTAGTACCCTTGCAAGGATGTAGAGCTGGTCGAGTGTTCCGCGACCGGGACAAAAACCGCATTGCAACTCCTGTAACCGAGGTTCGACTAACGGTCGTATCCTTCTCTCCAGCACCTTGGAGTAGACTTTCCCAGGGAGGCTGAGGAGTGTGATCCCCCTATAGTTGGAACACACCCTTCGGTTACACTTTTAAAAAATGGGGACCACCACCCCGGTCTGCCAGTCCAGAGGTACTGTTCCCGACTTCCATGCAATGTTGTAGAGGCGTGTAAACCAACATAGATGCCCAACATCCAGAGCCTTGAGGAATTCCGGCAGAAACTCATCTACCCCCGGAGCCTTGCCATTGGGTAGTGTTTTAACTACCACAGTTACCTCAGCCACAGTGATAGAACTGTCCATGTACGTATCCTCAGACTCTGCTTCCTCTACGGAAGGTATGTCAGTGGAATTGAGAAGGGCCTCAAAGTCCTTCCACCAACCCACTATATCCTCAGTCGAGGTCAGCAAGCCCCCGTCTGCACTATAAACAGTGTTAACTGGGGGCTGCTTCCCCTTTCTGAGGTGTCGGACGGTTTTCCAGAACCTCTTCGAGTCGACCAAAAGTCGTGCTCTATAGCCTCACCAAACTCCTCCCACACCCAAGTTTTTGCCTCGACCACCACTGAAGCTGCGTGCCACTTGGCCTGCCGGTACCTGTCAGCTGCTTCAGGGGTCCCGCAAGCCATCCATGCTTGATAGGCTCCTTCTTCAGCTTGACAGCAGCCCTAACCCCCGGTGTCCACCATCGGGTTTGGGGCTTGCCACCACGACTGGCACCGACCACCTTGCGGCCGCAACTATGACTGGCTGCTTCAGCAATGGAGGCACGGAATACAGCCTATTCGGACTCAATATCCCGGTCCTCCCTCGAGATGCAGGCGAAGCTCTGCCGGAGGTGAGAGTTGACGACTTGACGAACGGGAGACTCTGCCAGACGTTCCCAGCACACCCTCACTACGCGTTGGGTCTACCAGGTCTGTCGGCCATCCTTCCCCGCCATCTAATCAAACTCATCACCAGGTGGTGGTCAGTTGATAGCTGAGCCCCTCTCTTCACCCGCGTGTCCAGAACATGCGGATGCAGGTCAGATGTTACGACCATAAAGTCAATCATAGACCTGCGACCTAGAGTGTCCTGGTGCCAAGTGCACTTATGGACATCCTTATGTTCGAACATGGTGTTTGTTATGGACAAACTGTGATTCGCACAGAAGTCCAGCAACAACACATCACACAGGTTCAGATCAGGGAGGCCGTTCCTCCCAACCACGCCCCTCCAAGTCACACTGTCATTGCCCACATGGGCTTTGAAGTCTCCCAGTAGAACTATGGAGTCACCAGCTGGGGTGCTCTCCAGAACCCCTCTGATAGACTCCAAGAAGGCTGGGTACTCTGGACGCACGAGCACAAGCACAAGCCACAGTCAGGACCCTTTCCCCAGCCCTAAGGCGTAAGGAAATAACCCTTTCGTTCACCGGGGATGACTCCAGCACAGAGGCAATTAATAAGCGATAAGGTGGTGATTCACGAAGAAGAGCACTTTGGCTTCCCTGTTAAAATTACGGATGGACAAACGCAGGCGGATAAATCCAAAATTGTGTGTCAACATTGTTCTACAGAGATAGGGTCTGCTACAGGAAACACGTCTAACATGTTAGCGCACTTGAAAGGGTTTAGACCAGTATCCGTGGATAGATGATTACATAAATATATATAATATATATATTATATTACATATATAAATAATATACATATTATACAATAATATATAGGACTAAGCAGATAAATAACCAGGTAGCTAGCATGATGGTGATGACGAGGAAGGTGACGATGACTCTTCAACCTGTCATGCAAGCTAAGAGGTCAAAGGGGATTGTTATGCTAACATGTTACAAAACAACAGGCGTTATTGAGGTGATTTTTCAAAATAAAGGTCAGTAGCGTTGTACGTTGTTATTGTGTCTGTGTGTTTGATGGCCTTCTTTTGTGTTTGTGTGCTGACGACCATCAATCACTGGGGGCGTTCTTGGGTATGCATTCCACCTATTGACATGATGCGTGTTCCTGCCGTCTTCCCATTCCCAGCCTGCACACATCACCATTAGCCAGCAAGGAGAGGGGCAATGCACAGCACTAAGACAACATCACAACATTACACAATCGCAACATTACAACATCACACAATCACAACGTCATAACATTACACTACACTAACACAGTGTGTCAGTCAGCAAGTTAGAGTGTTTGATGGCGTGAGGTAAGGGAGGAGGCGAGGAATAAGGAAATGACTTTTTCCTTCAGTGTGATGAGGAAGGGCGGCGTGCGTGATTGGTTGAGACGTGTGAAGTGGGGGGAAAGGAAGGGAAGCTGAGCGTGGGAGGTGTTGGCAGCTCACACCCCCACTACAGTGAAGCAAAGCCCACGGTGACACATGCTTCCTGCCTATTACCCTGCTGTATTATTATTATTATTACTATTATTATTATAACCATTATTATGATTACTAGTACAGTGGTACCTTAGTTAACGTCCATCCTGGTTAGAGTGTTTGTCAATTAACATACACAATTTTTGCTAAAATTAGGCTTTGGTTTAAGTTTGCCCTCTTGATTCTTCAAAATAGCGTCCCATTTGTTTAAGCCGCCATCCCGTACCACATGGCCAAGACCAAATCTCAGGATACTTGCATGTGATTGCGCAATGCGTTGTGGGCCTTGTGGTCATTGCGAGGGCAACAGCGTTTGTTTATGAGAGTCATTTTTGCAAATTGTGGTTGTAGCAGAATAATGTGTTTATTTTGGTAAATGATGGTTTTGTCCGGGGGCGAGGGGCAACAATCTAGGTAAAAGTGATTTTGAATGTTCAGTTGTCCATTAATATATCATTTGTAATTATAATTTAATTATATTATATATAATATAATATGACCATAATTATAACCATTATTATTGTGTCAAAAATGACTGTATGGGAAAATTATCAGTTTTATTACGATTACTGTAATTATACCTTAAATGTACAATTATTTATCTATTAATGTTGACCTCAAATTTAGTCCAGTCTCATTTTTACTGTTAGTGATTTTTTTCTGGGAGCTGCCATGGAAATATTACTAAATGAGAACAAAGAGATTTCATGCCATACACCCCCTCTCTCTCTCTTACACACACACACACACGCACACACGCACACACACACACACACACACACACAAAGAGGATTATAGATTGTGCATCCGAGTGTTTCTTATGAAATGAATAATTTCAACTATCCTCACTTCAAACACAATATCACTGCAGTGCACGGACAGCATTAGTGTGCACGGGGAAAAAGAACTGTCTGCATGCTGGGATGATGACCACACATGCATGCATAAACACACAAGGCGAGGAAGAAGTGAGCTGAAGAAAAGATGATGGATCATTATTACTACCTATACTATCATTACCTTATAATATAGAGATTACCCATATTATTACCAGTTATGCTGACCCATATTATTATTAGTTATATTAGTATTAGTTATTATTTCCTATACTAATATTGCCAGTATAGTGATGTTTGTAAAGCCCTCTCTGCTGGCCTAAACACTATCAGAATCACTGACCTACATTTAAAACTTAAATACTAGTATATGTGTCTTACATTGTTTAAATGTATTCCTAACAGTCTGTTATCTTAATTTTGTATTGTGTCCCTTAGATGCACTGCCTCTAATACATGTTTTTATTTTTGTCCAATCAGCTTTCATCTTCTTTGTGCTGCAAAGTCAGTGTAATCTGCCAAGTGTCTTCAGAATCAGTTGTGCTGGCGAATGTCACTTACCTGTAAGCTATAAGCAAAAGGGCTTTCTCTTTAACCAATACAATTTAAGATTCCCCTCACAAGGCCGCCAAGATGGCCCACAAATATGTCAGCATATTTTTGTTCTCTGATTGGCTGATCAGAGAAAAACAATGCCAAATTGGCAAGCTGAGTAGTCTGTAGCAATTTTGAAACACACGCTCAAACACAGTAGTATTATAATTTGTATTATAAAATTATATTTATTATAAAATTATAATAATTATAATAAAAATTGAATAAAATTATATTATTATAACTTCCAAATAGTTTGTAACTTGTAATTGAAATGCAAAGAGGTTTTAAATAAATTGGAATGCTTTTAAATTAATTACACAAAAACATATTAAACAGAAAAAAAGACAAAATCAACCTCCATGAAAATAAAATTGACCCTCGGTCTCTTTTATCAAAAACTGCACTTATATGAAAATCCCAATCATAATCAAAAACAGTACAACATAAACCCTGTCTCTGTTAAGAAAAAAAACACACACGCACAGTTATGTAGTATATTGTTACAGTAATGTAGGTGGTCATATTTGAGCTGCACCACTAATATGTGGCGGCGATGTTTAAAAAAGGAGGTCTCACTTTCCACATGCAGAGTGAACCCTCTTGTCTCCCAGCCTGTGTGGTGAAGAGAGACCCCTCAGACAAGGAAATCAAACACGCATGCATGCACATGTCAATTTATCAAGGCCGGCAAAATTATCGACTTTGTTTTTTATCATTTGATTAATTTATTTATTGATTATAGTGACATGCCTACTTGTTAATTTGGCCAGAATTTACAGGCAGCTTCCACCAGTGATGCTGGAAATAATCAGCAGAAAAGTAACACTGATGCATTGACGACCATGTATTAAAGGCTAATTCAAAGGGTTAACTGTATTTCGTGCTTTAGTAATATTGCTATTCATCCCCAATATGCAAAATGTCTCTCTGTAATGCCATGCCTTGTAATACGGTGGTTTTGTATACAGTAGTATCGAAGATTTAAATAATTGCGATGTGATAGTGGTGCTATTAAAAGGTAGATTAAGGCCGTTAAATCCAGACTGAAGGCCCAGGTAGTAAATCGGTGGTTCTCAAATAGTAGTTCGGGTCCCCCCGGGTGGGCGCGGTGAACTGTCAGTGGGGGCACAAGAAGCAGGGAGTACTTTCAAAGTTAGTGTAAACCTGTCAATATGTCCAAATGTGTAATACTCAACATGCCATTTGACTCTTGAATACACTTCACAGCTCTCCATTTTGTTGCATTTTCCTGGTTTCAGTTTCAAGTTCAATTTGTACAGTACAGATAAATAAATACATATTATCAGTTTTTCACATGGCGGGGCGCGACAACATTTCGGGCCCCGAGGGAGGGCGTG
Organism: Oostethus manadensis; assembly: GCA_024372805.1. NCBI lineage: Eukaryota > Metazoa > Chordata > Actinopteri > Syngnathiformes > Syngnathidae > Oostethus > Oostethus manadensis. The sequence goes on from QODF01000018.1 coordinate 2,004,340, forward strand.
ACAGAAAAAAACTGCGAACCACTCTACTAAATGCATGGCACGACACAGTTATGGCCTATGTTATTATTTCCATTATTTTTGTTACAGTAATGACTTTCTAATAACAGTGTGAATAATGTGTGAACAATAATGAGTATGTAGAGTATTGGGTGATTTTTCAAGATTTATAAGGTAGAATGTTTATTGCATGTAAGTATGTCTGCTCATGTGTATTTGTGTAATTAGGTAGCATGTAGCGTAAAGACATCAACACATACGTAATGCATATAAAGGCATTTCAAATGGTGGCCTGCAGCTAAAATCCAACCCAAGAATGACATCAGTCCAGCCCGTGAATTTTGTCTACAACTTCAGAGAGAAGCATTTTTACAAAAGACTTGTGTTTTTGTAGGAAGTTATTATACCTGTCATTTATTGAATCCTAGACTTTGTCTTTTTACAGTACGACCTTAAATGCAGGAGACCACAGAATCTTTGACTAGCTAACGATTAGGGTCTCACGTGATTGTGTTGCGAGATTAAAACATGACAAGATTTCTCATTTGGAGAAAAGCTATCTTGAAAAAACTGGGCAGCCGGAAGCCGATCAGATTGTCAACTACAGCATCGCTACCATGTATGATAATACACGTAATAGTAGTGGCAGTGCACAAGGCATTATTGGAATTGCACATTAAGTACTTCACAACACTATTAACCTTGCAATCCAACTGTGTAACCAGTTTCAATGAGTGACGTTGGGCTTTTGCTGTGTTAATGTTCCAAGTTAGTAGCAGAAATGAAAGCCAGGCGTATCATGACAATGTTTTGGAAGATAGGGTGTTAAGTGGATGTCTTGCTTCGTTAATAATGATACTGTAGCAATCAACTCACTTCATAATACACCTCATTTTAGGAAGAGATCCGTGTTGACAATGTAGCAGCAGGGTTGCTATATTTAGTAGAGGTAGGGGTGCGCATCAAAAGTAAAAAACAGGAAGTGTTTCTTGCGACATGCATTTATTCAGTAAATAAATACAACCAGTCAACAAAGGTGAAATATCTGCAGCACAGGCAAGCTGGAGTGGAACTCCACCCTTGTACCGCCATGCAAGGCAGGTATGAAAGCTGCATAAACCCATCAACAATGCAACCCAACCCCTAAACAGCGACAGACCCAAGAAGGCAGAGACTGGACACATTCCTCTATCGCCTATCTGGCAGCACCTTGCCTTCCTGGCAAAACACACATGAGTGTCCAAAGCGTGGCCCAGCATGGAACAGCTCATTGCAGAAATAAGATCAACAAAAATCCAGCAAACATGGACAAAGAGAGCAAAAATGCATGGTGTAACTACAAAAAACTAAAATGTTGATACTACCAAACAATAAAAAAAAACAGATTTGTCTTTAAACATCCATGTACAATTTTATTATTACAATGGTTTTTAATTATAAATTACAAAGACAAGTCGATACAGACAAAACCAGTGAGCTGGTACTACAAGTTCGAACTATTAATGCTGACACAAACGTTAATTCAAGCAACTTTACAGAGTGAAAAATGACATATTAATATTCCATCCATTCATTCATCCATTTTCTATACCGCTTATCCTCATTAGGGTCACAGGGATGCTGGAGCCTATCCCAGCTAACTTTGGGCGGGAGGCGGGGTACACCCTGGAATGATCGCCAGTCAATGGAAGGGCACATATAGACATACAACCATTCACTCTCACATTCATACTTATGGACAATTTAGCGTCGTCAGTTAACCTAACAAGCATATTTTTGGAATGTGGGAGGAAACCGGAGTACCCAGAGAAAACCAACACAAGCACGGGAAGAACATGCAAACTCCACACAGAGATGCCCAATGGAGATTCGAACTCTGATCTCCTCACTGTGAGGCCAACATGCTACCCACTCCGCCACCGTGCGGGCCATATTAATATTGTGTGTATTAATATTATTATGCATTATTATTAGAATATATTACCATAACACTGGTGGTTTATTTGGGTTTAGAAATGTTGACAATAGTATTGTTTGGCGTCACTTTGTGGGACAATAAACATTTCAAATTCACCTGGATTGTTTTGTGACTTTGTTAAATAAAAGAGTTTGTTTGTGAGACATAGTTGAGAACATAGTTGTTTCATAAATACTTTCACCTTCATTCATTCTGCTGCGGGGCTGCCCTCAGGCCTACAGTGGACACACCACAACTCCTCAAGTGAAGAAAAAAAGAAGCAGTCGTGTGTGCCTGTTTTTGTCCTTCTTGAATAAAAAACTCTTCCCTCGAGTCGCTTGTTGTCAGCGTTTGCGGGTCAGTGAGGATCACTTTTACTCCAACACACACAAACACACACAATTACACACATGTTGTGAGCAAGCAGAAGTTCACACCATGTCATGATTCACCAGCACACTTGGATTCTGGACCTCAAAGTTCTCCTGCTCTTGACTCACAACACCATCCATGTGTGCACACAACTATAATCTACCTACACTATACCTCCCCCAAGGCACAACAATGTCACACACACTTTTTTCAGCAAGGCTGCTCATTACCACACACTACTAATGATTGTGTACTTTGTGCGCAGTGAGATGACAGAAAACAAATGAGAGCATAATCCCATTAAAACATGAATTAATGGTCTAAACTGATGTTCTGTCTGTCACAGCAGCTACACGGTGCTCATGACAGCAACATGCATCATTGGACACGCGCGCGCACACACACACACACACACACACAGGACGATAGGAATGGATGACTACGTGGATACGTAACGACAGGGTTAGATGAGAAGATTTCAAAAATATGAATATGAATACCACCTGACTATATGAATAGACGAGTACATGACCAGGAAATAGACGAAGAGATAAACATTAGAGTAGATGACTCCATGAATGATGAATACATGAATACTCCCTCTAGTAGAAACACGCTAGAAAGCAGTTGCGTCGCGAACGTGCGTCGATAGTGACGTGAAAACAAAAAGACTAAATCACCTACAAAACACTCGTTGCGCTAAAAGTGCCCGACACAATTACACAATTACGCCATCACCACGGCGCATTAGGACTTCTTACCTCCGCCAAGGAAACGCTACGATGACGACCGCGAGCCGCACACGCGCCTTCCGGCCTGCCGCCGTTCAGCCGACCGGAGTGCGCGCGCGCGCGCCCACACACTCGATGACGCGCCCGTGTGTGCGCGCGCTCCCGCAGGTCCTATAAAGGCGCATGAAGACTGGACACACACACACGCGCGCACGCACACGCACACGCAATTAAGGTGTGTATAGTCTTTACTTACCTTAATAGTGTGTGTATACTATTTATATACAGTATATGTATTTAGCAATACATCAAGTATATATATATATGCGTTTACATAAATGTATATACATTTTATATAAACGCATGTATACATTAAAATACATACACTATGAGGTACAATATGTTTAGATACATGCACACATGAATGTGCATATACTACGAATATATGTATAGATACATGAATTTAATTACATACACTCAGCCCAGTGGGCACTCCTTTAGGTAGACCCTTTAATGGCATCTGGCGCCCTCTGCTGGTATACATGAAGAAGATCACAAAGTAATGACTCACATAGGCCAGTTGCAACTTATTATTTACATTAATACATTATACTTATTTATATTGTACATTTATTTCATACGTTGTATTTACGTTATACTTACTATTGCACCAGTCCTTTGTTTCCTTTCTTGGTCTTGAAGTGGGAAACTATTGGTTTTTTTGGAGGGTATTCCAGGTAGGAGGTCCAACAAACTTGGAACAGGAACAGCTGATCTGAGTTAGGAGTATGTTGACTCTGACTTAAGCACGTGCAAGACCACAATAAAAAGTCATCTCCAAGGGAGCCCTGATACTACTGTAGGATTGCCATGGCAACTGCAGATACAAACAGGTTGTCTTTCTCCTGCCACTGCTTATGGTGAGTATTAAGACATTTTTAGACAGAAAAATTATAATGATGGGCTTGCTGAGTCAATGCAAAATTTTGAACCCAGTAGGTTTATTGATTTAACATTTCATCACATTTTCTTATTAGCCTTTATGTGAAAAAGTGGAAAGTGGTGGAATGATGGAAATTTTAAATTGTATTGTTATTACGGACCGTTAGTACCTTTTGCCACTGTAAGGGTCCTTTGTGTTGGTGATGCGCTTGTACAGAGATCCTGGACAGGATTTGGCACGGTGCGGGTTTATTACAATAAACTGTGATAGTGATGAGACCAACCCGGGACAGCAGACACTTAGCATGTGAAGTGATGCTGAGTCTTTGTGAAGATATCGTCTGCTCTAAGTTGAGAGCCAGGTATCCTCTGCTTCAAGTCTGTCCCACTGTTGGTAGAGTGTGGTATCCCACAGTTGACCAACCTTTTGACTTTTTGCCACAACTTCCCACAACAGACATGCCAAGCATGATTTATAACCTAGCGTTAACTTTTCAAAACTCAAACATCGCAGCCTGCAGAAGCCACTCGGCAGTGGCTTGAAGTGTTGTGACGCTAAGACTAGCATGACGTTGTGTTATTCCGCCAGAGAAATACAATTATTCGTGTTATCTGCTACAATAACAATATTGCTGTAGCTTGGTTAGATCATGCAGACATAGTCGGGGGCGCCGCCACAAATTCTGGGCCTCGTGAAAAAATAGAATCTATCCAAGCAACAGTCTGCATGTATTGTAGTATGCAATAGTGATGTCCAATGATCCACATTTTTTGGCATCCGATCCCATTTTTTTATAGTCTTACCGATTCAATCAAACAAGAAGTTGTTGATTTATATATGGTTATTAAATAGCTCTTCAAAGCATTACAAATAATCCAACCAAAGCTTTGCTGAATTTGCTTTTTTTTATTACACGGCGTGACCAACGATGTTGTTTGCCTTTTGTAACACAGCTTTGTAAGTCAGGTCCCTAATTGAAAATAAAAGTCCATCCAATTAAATATACAATTGAAAAAAATGGGCGTGCAACATACTGCAGAGATGGGCTTGTTGGGTGGATCCAGGCTGCTGTTTTCTATGTGGGCTGTAGAGGGCAGTGGTGTTCAGCATGATGGTTAGAGTAAGAGTTTGGAGTCAAGAAACTAGCAAGTGAAACGTCTTGTGCTTTGGGAGTGGAGTGGGTGCTCTGTGTTGACATGCAGATAAATGGCCAACTGAATAACAGCCACCATTTCAATACTTTTAGGGTTAGATTAATCTTTTGACAAGGTTATAGATCACATTGGGTGTGATTTAGAACAACCAAAGGTTTAAAACGACACTTCCCATGCAAGCGTCCAACGTAAAACTAACTTAATCACGGTATCCCAAGGACATGTACTGTATGTAGGGTGGGGGTGCGTTTTGTCCTTCACCCGGACAGAGGGAGTCGGGTGGCAACCAGCTTTGAAGCGCATTTACCGCACTATCATGTTGGAGTGTGGCCCAGGGTCACGGCAACCGGATCAGCCCGATCTTCACTCCCCGCTGAACTGCGCATGTCGCCTGCAGAAAGAGGAGCAACCGTGTCTTGTTGTGCTGTTGGTTGTACAAACCGTTCTGATAAAAACAAAAAAACACTGAAATTGTACACGATTCCATCAACACACACCCCTTTCAAAGCAAACAAGAGGCAGCTCTGGTTGCAAGCAATCAGAAGAAGCGATCGGAACGAGCAGATAATAAAAAATGCGTCGTTAAGCCTCAGCAGCTAGCTACCTAGCCTCCCTAGTGTAACAAACAGTCATGTAGTCCCACATTCATAAAACATGAATGATAAATCTTACATTGGTTCAGTGATTCCACATCGCCATGGTAAACTTTTGCATAACTTCATTTATCACTCTGTGACAAACTGTTGTAGTACGCCGACAACATCGCTAGCTAACACTCATTCATTCATTCATTTTCTATACCGCTTATCCTCATTAGGGTCGCGGGTATGCTGGAGCCTATCCCAGCAGACTTTGGGCGAGAGGCGGGGTACACCCTGGACTGGTCGCCAGTCAATCGCAGGGCGCTAGCTAACACTGCAAATGCTAAATACCCGTGTAGCTTTTTCTGCAGGCATGTTGCGCGCGCATCCGCTGTGTTCATAAACAAACAATCCCTCTGTACTTACATTAACTTTGAAATCTGACAACGCGAAAATAAAGTTGAAATGGAATCTTTTTGTGGAAAAATAATTTGGTTTTGAATTTCCGGCATCAGAAAATTATTTTTGTCTTTTTTGTAATGTCATTGAACAGTGTTGATCACCTTCTTCACTTTGACAGGGAAGAGTACAGTATTGGGGACACAGGGCTGCTGCTGACTCATTCATCCATTTTCTATACCGCTTATCCTCATTATGGTCACGGGTATGCTGGAGCCTATCCCAGCTGACTTTGGGCGAGAGGCGGGGTACATCCCGGACTGGTTGCCAGTCAATCACAGGCTGCGGCCTCATTTGTTGTTAAAACTGGTAAAAGGGGAAGGGACAACTGCTTCAAGTACACGCTAAACAGTTACCCGTGCTGATGAAATGATGGCTAAAAAATAAGTGAGACGTAGGTAACTCTGCTAATGTATTTCATTGTAGACATTAAGCTAACAGGTTCATTTCTAAGACACACAGCCTGGCTAGGCTACAAAAAACATCTTCCTTCGCTCACCGTTCTCGCTTTTCTTTTGTCACTCCCAGGCATTATTTTACTAGACACTGGCAACACAGTTTCACCCTGCTGTGCCACAACTGCCGACTGGCAGACAACACTTGCAGCTCCCAAGCATTGTGAAGGTAGTAGTGGACCAAACCATGTCATGTAGCTATGGGGGGTGGTGGTCAGTATGGAAGTTTTCTTTTGGTCCGTGTGGATATTTACCAGCAAAAGGATTTTACTCTTTACCGAGTCAGTTATGGGCCCCTAGAATTGTCTCCCTAGAACCCCCCCCCCCCCCCCTTCAGGACTCACCGAGCAAAATGCCAAGAAGGTTTTATGTAAAATGCAAGTATAACCTAAATGCTCTTTCATCACATGACACTAAAAGAATGTAATCGAAGCAGACACAAATATAAACGTTGTGCACGTTAAAGTCAACTTCTCACATGTCAGAAGAAGTATTCGCAACCTTCTCACGTGACTCCTCTATTCCTGGGTGGGCGGGGTTTGAGCGCAAGTAGGAAGTGTGGCATTACGCGAAGCTTCCTGTCAGTCCCCGCGTGACGCTGCGCGTGTCAAGCGGCCACCGTGCAGGATGTGCGCCGTCGTGCTGCTAGATCTCGCGCACGCGTGCCGCTGCGGGTGCACCGATCGGCTGCTGCGCGAGGAGACCGCCGCGCACGCACACCTATTTGTTCTGCGCGGCGGCCGTGACGTCACGGACACGCCGTTGTTCGCGTGCGAGGACGCGCGCATTCTGGACTCTCACTCCGCGGCTGAGTGTGTGTACAGGCTAAAGCAGGCGGCAGACGACCTGGACGTGCACGCGCTGCGCGTCATCACGAGTGAGCCGGGTCGAGAGCGATTCCTTCGGTACCAGCAGCTGCTCTTTACGGCTCTTTACAACTTCACCTACAGGCTGGGATGCCCCCGCCCTGCCCACACGCACTCACCTGAGGAGGAGGAGGATGACGTCAGGTCCTTTCTGCACACACTTCCGGCGCTGGGCGGGCCCGTCAGACTTCTGACGTCATCGCTGATCCCAGGTGATTCCAACACAAAAGGATGACGTCAGTCAGTTGATGTTTACATATGTTAAGCATAGTAGCAACATATGTAATACATGTTCACATGTTACAATATAGTAAGACATTGGTACCTGTGCATCTAAGAAATAACACAAATATATAACGCAAAGCTCATTTATTCCAGGCGCCCAGAGTAGTTTCACATGCAGAAACAAAGCAGAATACATATAAATGAGGGGTGAAATGGATCAATTTAACATTACTTTTACCTTTATTGAAGACGTGATGATCACGATGATGAGTGGAGACAGGATGGGAGGTGACGGTTACCCTCTTTTTACTAAATTAACTTAAAAGAATGATGATGCATGGGCCCCTTTGATAATTTGTAACACAAATCATGTATTCAATTCAATTCAACTTTATTTATATAGCACATTTAAAAACAACTTCAGTTGACCAAAGTGCTTTACACAAAATCTAAATAGATTATAAAAACATTTAAAATATAGTTAAAGATCATGTTTCCTTGCACCTCGTTTATGTGCATTATTGGTATGAAATTTGGTCTTTGCTCTTTCTTTATTTTTGCATTTTTTTATTCTCCTAATGATATATATTTTTATTTTATTCAAGTAACATTACTTTTTCACCAACCTAATTTACAAACTTTTAAAAAATAACGTTTTTTTCTTAAAAATTTCAACTCACTGCTGCTAAAATTGCATTATTTACGAACTTTTTGTGGTCGATGGCTTTTCTTTATTCTGGTAAAATTTTCCAACTTTTTTTCAAAGCTTTTTTTCTCGTAAATATTCTTCTCGGAATTATGTATTCATTCCCACAGTATTTTTACTTTATTCTTGTAAAATTACAGCTGTTAACAGACTTATTTTTCCAAAAACTACAATGGTATTCTGTGTTTTGTTTGTTTTGCTTATTACGACTTTTAATAAGTAACATTTTTTATTTTACATTTTTTAACTTTGTGCTACTAAAATGATGCAAATTTTCCTGTAACTTACATAAATTTTGTAAAATTATGAAATGTTTGTGTTGGATTAAAACATTTTTTCTTAATATTTTTCACTTATACTTATATGTAAAATTTCTGTATTGCATGTATAATTGCTGCAGGTATTTCTATTTTTGCTGTTCTTTAGTTTTCATGCTAAGTTATATTTTTATAATGTGGAAAATGTTCCCCTGGCCACATTTTGGACGCCCCTGAGTATGGAGTTGATTTTTGGTTCAAAATGTTTTGCTTTATTCAGAATTAAAATGTTTCTTGCTACTTTATGTTGGGTATGTGAGCTAACAGGCTAAATATTTATCAGGCAATGTGTTGAAATGCTACTGTTGCTTTAGTAGTTACCTGTTTGAATTTTTAGTTTGCTTCTATTTTTTTTTTAATGTTCCTTCAAAAGAACAAATGTTGTGGTATGGACTGGAGAAATCAATGTGTCCATAGCTTAAAGAAAAATTGCAGTTTCTTTTTGGAATATTGCCCATCATCCACAATCCTTATGTGAAGCATGACCACATGTCCCTTTTCTGCGCGTTCTAAAGAGAAAGCTATCTATCTATCTGTCTGTCTTTATATTTTCTATATTCTATATTCTTTCTATTATCACACGTTATATGTTTTGTTTGTACATGGCTAGATGGACAAAATCAATATCATGGTGACTTACTTGATGGACAGTTGTCAGTCGGTCTACGGCGTCTTTTCTAGTTTGTTTTGGGTAGGTGCACAAATGTTTCTATCACTGCAGGGTTTGTTAGTGCTAACAATTCTTTGTTTGTGGTAATACAATCTCTTGGAGTAATGTCCTCCTCGCCATATACACAAAGCCTTTCCATCCATGGTAACGTTGTATGCCACTCAGTACGGCACAAACGCTCCATTTGGCATAGCTTGGGAAGCTCCACATTTACACCACCAAGTCATGCCGGTGTAATGACTTGCCCCCCATCTGCCACAAAGTTGCACTCTTTTTTTGCGGGCTGTAGCTCATCCTCCATATATTCAGGCTCAAAAATATAGGGTCCCGGATCCTCATTTGTCCAAAAGTAGTTGTTGGCAGCGGCTCTCACAAAGTCTGAAATGAATGATTGGTAGTTGCAAACTTGACACTCTGCTATTGCTGACAGAAGTAGCACAAGTTCTAAAATCAATGCACTCAATAAAAGTTCTGGTAATGGTTAAAATGATCAAAGTATGGCAAAATACTGTAAGTGCTGCATGTTATCATGAATGTATTTGTTACTGCATGGTGACAGCATATACTGTACAGTACATAAAACCATAAAACGTTGAAGGTTTTTTAGAGGGCTTTAAAGGGGAAATAGGTGTGTTCCATGACGTGCATTGTTAGCTCCCTTATGCTAACTGTTTTTCTCTTTTTAGAATGCACACAGAAAGGAAAGCCATGTGTGCTCATATTTCACATAAGGATTGTGGATGATGGGCAAAATTCCAAATAAGTGCAGTGTCTGTTAAGTCCTTACCTAATACCTAATTTCAAGTTTGATAAAGATGCTACAAAATGTTGGAATCAGGCTTTAAACGATATCCCATATGGAGACACTTGGTCATACCAAACATGCGATCTTTTTTTACCTGCAGACTGTTTTGGCCATGGTTTCAGCACTCGTTCAGGGGGCGTGTCCTACATTCCCTCCTTGTCCTCCTTGAACCTGTTCAGCAGCAGCAGAAGGCGTGATCCCCCCGCTGTGGTACAAGAGAACAGACGGAGGCTGGCACTCCACGCTGGATTCCATCCGCACCCCCTCCACTTGGCCAAGGTGAGTCATTGAGTTGGGAAGAACTCAGTGACAGCCACGTCCACTAACGGGATAGGTGCTGTGCTGCTGCAGGTCAAACATTCCACCCAGGTGTGGATTGTGGGCAAAGCCAAGCCGGAGAGCTATGACGCTATCGTGACCAATCGGCCAGGGCAGGTTGTCGCCGCTCCAGGTGCCGACTGCATTCCAATTATCTTTGTGGATCCCGTGTCGAAGGTGGTTGGCGTCGCTCACGCGGGTATGTGACTTGCCATCATGCAGGTATTTGAGGTGCCATTAAGCAGGAAGCAACTCTTTCTTTTTGGTACTCAGGATGGAAAGGAACTCTGATGGGGGTTGCCATGGCAACAGTGGAGGCCATGATGACGCACTTTGGTTGCCAGGCCAGGAACATCCTGGTAGTCCTGGGACCATCAGTGGGGGCCTGTTGTTTTACACTGGAGCAAGCGCAAGCCTCAAACTTCCATCGAGACTGCGTTATTGACCCCCAGTCAGCCACGCCACACGTCAACATTCGGCTGGCTAACAGGTGGTGCTCTGCTCACAATTCCCAGTTGTTACAATCCTCTTTGAACGCTCACAACTCATCCTGTCTCCAACTTGTGATTGGTTGCCACAGGCTGCTCCTCCAGGGGGGTGGGATCCTGCCGGAGCATATCCATGATGACACGGTGAAGGACAGGACCCGCGTGACGCCATGCACTTGCTGCCATCACCGTGACTTCTTCTCACACGTCCGAGACGGACCCAACTTTGGCACTCAGGTGGGCTTTGTGTGGATCAAGGAGGTGGGACAGTAGGACCTCTTTTAAGAACAAACATGCGAGGGGAATAGGCATGTTTGACAAAACCAATGGAAACATCCATGTACAAACCATCATATATTTTATTCAATGTCACTGTCCAAATACTTCTGCTGACAAACGCAAAATAAAGCTGAGATGATTGCTGAGTCGTGTTCTGGACATGTTTAGTGTCTCAATTTAGCTTTTAGCCAAATAAACAATTAAGCATTTGGCTTTGTTTTTTTCACATCCCACTGGACCTCCATGTCCGACAGTCAAAGTCTGGGATCAGGGGTGGTGTAGTACTTCACATAGCATAGCCAGTGCTGTGTTATTCACAGGTGATCAGTTTAGAGTGCAAGTTGGGATACGCTTAAGGGAGTTAGGTTAACAATCCTCAATATGGCTGTGTTTGTCAAAAAGATAGGGTTAGGATTAAGGGGTTACAGTTACAAAATGGGTGTGTTGGTAGAAATGGTTAGGGTTTGGGTGATGGGTTGGGATAGGATTATGGGGTTAGGGTTACATCTAGGGATGTCCAATAATATTGACCCATTATAATAATATTCATTCATTCATTTTCTATACTGCTTAATATTGGTAAATATTATTATTGATTGTTTTTTCCTATTTTGTTTTAATTGATTGTTTTTTCCTTTTTCCCGAAAGACAATTTTAAGAAAGACTGTATAAAGGCCTACGGGCTCCCGTACGACAAAGCTGGCGTGCAATTGATGAACTCATCAAACAGCGTCATGAAGCATGTAAACAAGCTTTCATGGCTAGCTCGCTCTGTGCCTGACTAATGTCTCCTTTGGATATTAAACTTATTATTTGCAATGACTGCCAAGTGTTGGTTATGTGACGTGAAACCAGGACTTCTTCCTTCAATATTTCCAATTCCCAGGGCAAAAACCATCAATTAGATACTAGGTCTATCGATCGCACTGGATAACAATAGAAAAAGGTGGGTTACCTTTTTCTATTGTTATTCGAGTTCCTCCAGCCACATTAAAACATGCCCAATTGCAATTATTTCTCAGATGTTTGCTTACCGGAGTTGTACAAGGTTGTTTACAGCCATTTTGAGAAGCTAATTGCAGATTCTATATCCATAAGCTTCACAACAGGTATCTGGTCTTCAAGCGTCAACCAGGTTGGCAGGTTGACCTTGACTACTGAATGGCTAGATAAAGACTTTGTGTTAATTCCACACCAGGAGACATATGATGTTACAGATATCGGTATCGGGGTGTTATTGGAAATTGAGAAGGACAATATTGGCATATCGGATATCTGCAAAAAAAGAAGCCAATATTGGACATCCCTAGTTACAACAAACAACATGGCTGTATTGGTAGACATGGTTACAGGTAGGCTTACAATCAACAGTATGACTGTTGGTAGAAAAGGTTATGAGCTGAGGTTAAGAAAGAAGGCTTCATGATGCTATAGCCGGTGGGTTGCCTCTTCTCCCTCCAAACTCTCCGGCAGAGCTTGATGTTCACCTCAAAAAAAATTCTACCCTTGCGTCAACTGCGGCGAAGACCGCAAAGCAGTGACTGGTCGGCTTTTTTTAGTACATCATTTTTGGTTTTTGTCTTTAACTAAAGCGCCGAAAGGGCTGCCAAAACAAAAGAAACAATGGTGCAATTTGAAGAGACTCAGTAAAGAAATATGCAATGCGCAAATATGAGCGGTTACAAGCAAATGATAGAAAAATGAACGATAACAGAACAACAAGTCCAATAAATGTGACATGTTTCCAATCAGCGAGTTCCAATCCCCCCAAAAAACTGCATTTTGCTTATTCACTACGTCTATGTAAAAGGCAAAATACTTAGCCACCGAAAAAAGTTGTCGTTTTCACTGCGACTAGTTTGGAGAATTTGATATCACACGCTCAGCCTCTGCCGAAGAGCTTTAACAGAATCAAGATGTCGGTGTGTAGCATGATAAAGCCTGTACGGTTACAATCCACAATATGGTGTTGGCATAAAAAAGACATTCAAGTATTCTGGCTAGTGCACACACTAAGACAAAAATACCATCATAGAACACATTACACGCTGTAACATTAAAGCCACTTGATTGGTCGGCCTAAAACAGGAAGTAGAACCAATGATCAACACGTCCGTCCAGGCTTCTCAGTGCAATTAGACACAAAAATGTGGCCACCAGGGGGAGCAGCACCTTTTGACAGTGGCCCCGCCCCTTTCACGCACAACACAGAAAACTGACAAATGAGAAGCCACTTCATGTTGCGTCACATGGCTGACACTGAAGGACTGGGACGCCTCCACGGCACCGTGTTAGGTCAGCGGCATAGCCGTAGCAACAACGGATCATGAGATTGTTCTGATGTTGAAGTGGCACCATCACATGACTTCTGCTGCCAATGACATTATCAGGCATGCTTACCTGGTCACCATGGAGACCAGCGACCTGCACGGAAATGTCTTCATGGATTCACACGTGTCCCACAGGAGGAACGCATTCAACATGGCTGACATCCTCCGAGGTTTTTGCGCCACCTTCGTTACCTTCTGACCAGCCCGCTGTCTCCACCCCTTCCCGCTGCATGGCAGCGAAGCGCTCTAGAACACAGGGCGCTGTCAGTCGGGCCTCAGGGTCGTGATCCCAGCACTCCACCATAGTAGAGCAGAAGACATTCATCCCCTAAACACAAACACACAATCCATTCAATTTGTCCTGGGGAGGGGACTATTTAAGAGTCACATGACTGACTTGATGCTGCGTCCAGGCGTTTGGAATGTCAGGTCGTCGTCTGTCCCTCAGCACCAGGTCTCGCATGCTGTCCACGCAGGGATGCTCGCAAACTTTGGAGCCAAAGGCTGGCTCATAGCTGCTCACCTCTACACGCACATATACACACACACACACAGGCGAGTGAGTCTTGCTTGCCAAGGCAAACCAGCCAATAAAGATGGACACTTCAGATTGGTTGTTGTTCTACTTTTACGCCTACCTCCGACAGCGCCGCAGCGAGAAGCCATCTCCCAGAGGACCAGAGCCATGGAGTAAACGTCCATCTGCTTGAAGGCCTCCATGTCATCCAGGTTCACTCTGGACTCCAGAACCTCAGGAGCCATGTAGCGAGCCGTGCCCACCTGGAGAAGACCACAGTAGAGCTCAGGTTCTCCTCGGCATGTTCCCATGATATTGTTTGGCTTTACCTGTCCACTGTTAGCGTAGTCATCCACCGTGAGGGACAGGTCCAGTTTGAGTGCCAGACCAAAGTCGCACAGAACACATTCCCCGTTCTTCTTCAGCACAATGTTGCTGCTCTTCACATCTCGATGGGCCACCGGCACCTGCGGCAGGAACATGACCTTAACAAGCATCTCCACATCTTTTATGTTCATAAGATTGTTTACCAACCTTGGGTGCCCCGGTGGGCGTTGTGTCGCTGTGAAGGTGAGCCAAGCCGCGAGCTGTGCTGGTTGCCATAGTCATTAGTTCCTCCCAGCTGAGGACATTGGTCACGAGGAAGTCTTGCAGATTTCCAAGGTCGTAATAGGTCAAGACCAGCCAGTATGTTGTCAGAGCGTGACCCACCGGGCCTCGGACCTCAGCCGCCCGGAATCCAACAACGTTGTCGTGTTTCAGTTCGAGATCTGACAAGATGGCACACTCGTTTCGCCACGAGGCATATTCTGCAGCGGGAAACACTTTGACCGCCACTGTATCGCTTGGAAGCAAACACGCCCTCCAGACTTCTGCAAAGCGGCCTTTGCCCAACAGTGCCTCCAGCTTGATGGATAGTGGCCTTCCCGCGTCACTGTGGAGCAGTGCCACTTTGGAGGTCAACTCCTCTCTTTGGACACTGTTCTCTAGTCGGCCACTGCAAGGATGGTCTACGTTGGGCTTGGCGGGCCACCGGAGGTGAGGTGGGCAGCCGCGTTTGCCTTGGCGGCGTGTGCGGTGGAAACAGAAGGCGACTGTGGCGACGGCAGCCAGCAGGAGAGGCAGGAGCAAGCTGGCAGCCACCACGGGGGCCACATCTGTACTGTACAGCCTGGAGAAGCCTGAAAATCAAACAACAAGTCACTTGGGTGCACTCATGTCACTTTTGGGTCTCACTCACCATTGGCAAAGATCAGCTTGTCGTTGCATTCGTGTTCGCCACGGCAAGCGCACACCATGGCCACGCCCACTTCCGCTGGCTGCCCCACCATGTGACACTCCCTGGAAGTGACGTTTCGCAGAAGCCCCACCTCCACACCCTCTAGCGGCAGAGCGGGGTTGTGACACATGGTGTGCACTGTCGCCGTGTCGTTGGTCTTCCTCCTGGAAAAAACACAATGACATCACCACAGCCATTTCTAATGCGTGATCCAGATCATGCTACACTTCAGAACGTGTGGGCAGGTAGCAGTCAGATGCATCAGTCCTGGCTGGTGATTTAGTGTCAAAGCAGTGTCAGTCCACTGGGGTTGGTCAACTTCAGTCTAGTGTAAATACTGTCAACCCAATCCAGTGTCAGTCTGCCTTAGGTGTAGTGTAAATGCAGCATCAATCATGTTCTGATCCAGTTTCAACCCAATGAAATGTTTAGACCTAGTGTCAGTCTGCTTAGGTCTACATTCAACCCGGTAAGTCCACTTCAGTCTTGTGTAAGTACAGTGCCAGTGCTGTTTCAAATCCAGTGACAAAGTAAATTAAACCTTAGCGTCCTGTTAGCTCACCATATGGAGACACAGATCTCCTCCAAGGAAGTGCAGTAGGAGGACAAGGAGCAGTTGGAAAGGCAAATATCATCCTGGCACGCCGGACTAGACGTTTCGCACCACTTACACAGGTTGAAGTTGAGATGGCTCAGAGACACCACTGTTGCTAGCAGGTGAAGATGAAGAAGAAGAGGGAACGTGAACATGATTTGTAGTATAATATACAATGTATGACATTACCTCACTTCTTTTTTCACTTGCTTGGCACACAAAGGCATAATCAAAACTAATAATATTACTTATGTTTTGTGTTTATGATGCTGTACTGTACTGGCAGCTATTTTGATCACCTTATTGGGCTACATGACACCATAACCACATCTTTGTACGCACACACACATCATGGGTTTCTTGCTGGAGAAGACAGTGACTGGCACTGGAACAAAGTGTGTGTGTGTGTGTGTGGTAAAAAGGACAGTGACACACACATATACAGAACACAAACTGTCATTTAATTTAGAGATCATGTCATCATGGTTACTACCACTTTCTGTTTGTGCTGACAAAGTAAAGATACTGTACAATGCCAATGCTAGTGTTAATGTTGTGACGTTTGTCATGTTTACGTCTTTTGTAAAAACAGTTTGTGAATACTTTAGTTCTACGTTTGAACAGGAAAATGGAAAATCTCAACAAATAAGTAAGAGAATGATTATTATGACAATTAAAATATTAAGCACAGTAGTAGTTGACACATTGCAGGTTGATTGAGTTATTATTACCTCTGCCAAGGGGGTTATGTTTTTCCCTGTGTCTGTTTGTGTTCACAATAATTTGAAAAGTTCTGAATGGATTTGGATGAAATGAATTGTTGGAAATGGGATATGGAAGAACTGATTACATTATAGGGGTGATCTGGATTACTGTCTGGATCCAGGATTTTTAAAATTATTTTTTAACATTGCAGGATTGGACCATTTTCAGCATTTGTGCATATAACTTCACAAAAATGGTCAGAGCACTTGGAAAATAAATATAAAAAAATGATCCAGATAACGGAATATTTCAAAATACTATGAGACAGATTATGAAAAAAACAGGGAACCTTTTGAATTTTTGGTAAAATTTTATGTCTGAGTAAATCATTTGACAGTATTAATATTGAAAAAAATATATATTGAGAGAAATATTTACCTTTCATTACATTGTAGTATTGAATTCAAATATTGTTTTATTAATATTGTATGGGCCGCACGGTGGATGAGTGGGTAGCATGTTGGCCTCACAGTCAGCAAGTTCAGGGTTCGAATCTCCGCTGGGCATCTCTGTGTGGAGTTTGCATGTTCTCCCCGTGCGTGGGTTTTCTCTGGGTACTCCGGTTTCCTCCCACATTCAAAAAACATGCATGTTGGGTTAATTGGCCACGCTAAATTGTCCGTAGGTGTAAATATGAGTGTGAATGTTTGTTTGTCTATATGTGCACCGCGATTGACTGGCGACCAGTCCAGGGTGTACCCAGCCTTTCGCTCAAAGTCTGCTGGGATAGGCTCCAGCATACCTGTGACCCTAATGAGGATAAGCGGTATAGAAAATGAATGAATGAATGAATAATATTGTTATTACCGAATAAGACTGTATAGCGATTTCACGTCTGAGTAAATAGATTTGAAAAAGATATATGTTCTTTGCAGATTGTATATATGTTGTGTTTGTCACTGATATCATTTTAAAAAGGTAAGATTATTACCTTGGTGAGTCATCCACCAGCTCCATGATGTTGTCATGAAGGCATGAAAGAGGATTGCAGAGGCAACAAGTATTGTTCTAGTGAACTCCATGCCCAAGAGAGTTAAGGATATGTTGTAAAATCATGCTATTTACAGTAAATATTAACACTGGCACAATTTAAACATTTTCACGATTTCTGTTTAATTTAAAATGTCAGCAATAAATAAATAAAATAAATTTTATGAGAGGCAGATACAGTCTTGCCTTAAAATCTCAGACTTGATCATCTTCTCTAAGATCTTTGTTACAATGGATGTCACAGTGACTTTGGTATTCTAACGGTACACTACCATTTATGGGCTGTTGGATTTAGGATCTGGAACCACAACAGCACCTGTCCAAATTTGGGACATGTTGTGTCTGAATGGAAAAATATGTCAGCAAAGGACAGAGGTCCTTAACCTTTTTATCAGAAAGTTCTAAATATTGGTAAAGAAAGAGCAAAGCAAGAGAGAGAGATTTGAATACAGTTTGCCACCAAGTATTATGTTGTCAGTGCATTTCCATTTACTGATGTGGTGACCAACAGAACAGAAATAGTTAATTATTTTTTGTGTGGACCGACATCAAGTGGTCCGCGTCCCGGTCGGACCACTGGTTGGGAACCCCTGGTGTAGAAGACTGTATTCTTTAGCACATGTTTTAAGTACACAACCACTGGACTCTTTTTATATTTACTGTTACTCAATGACATGTTTTTTTTCTACATCCTCATATCTTTGTCCATAAGGCTAGTTCCAGAACTTCTGTGGTAAAACAGAATGCATGAAAAGCACCGTAAAAACAGTTAAGAGTATAAGCCAAATGAATATCATAAGAACACAATTGCTGCATCCCGAATTTTAAACTCTGCCGTGCCTTTCATTGTTGTACCCAAATGATTTGCAGCCAATTGGAACCTATGTTTTTGTTTGGCTATTAGTATGTCAGTCTTCAGCAAATTCTTCAGTCCCTTCCAGTAAAGAACACGTCCTCACACACTTTTGGACCTCTTCAAACTTTTCCACCTCCTCCCTCCACACCCTCTTTCTTCCTTACACACGCACACGCACACAAAGAGTAACTCACAGACGCTCAGGAGGACCACCGCCGTCCGCAAAAAGGTCCAGAACCGAGCCATCGTCTTCAGGAACTTTGGGCCGTCGCTCGGTGTGTGTCCGGTACCTGGCCGGATTGCGAGAGCGTCATGGACGCGGACTGAGCAGCCCAGATGTTTTTCATCCAGATGTGGCTAGTAAGCCCCGCCCACCTATCTTTCCGCTGCGCCGCCTGTGACGTCATCGCCGGCCGATAAAACACGAGCGAGAAGAACGCTTGGGTCAGCGCGTTCGTAAGAACACCCTCCATAACTTCGATTTGAAAAAGTTTATCAGCCTCCTTTGTGATTGGTCGATCGCTGACTACACCCCACGCGGGACTCTAGTCACGTGACCGCACATGCCTTAAAGAGTGCGCGTCAGCTGGACTTGTCCGTCAGGGGGACACGATGAAGGACAGGAGACTGCTGCTGGTGTCCAACTCCACCCTGCACGGCAGCGGCTACCTGGACCACTGTCAAGAGCACATCGCGCGTTTCCTGGGCAGGTACGCCGAGCATCAACGCGCACTCGCACGTTCAACTGCTCCGCGCGTGCTCGTGTCACGTCCGTCGGAAATGTGCCGGCAGGAGTTCGGGTTCCACGGGAAACTGACTTTGTAACTTCGGCGTTTCTTGATTCTTCCGTGCATTTTCATGCCACCGCTAACGACCAGCAGGGGGCTCGTTTGGGTCACATGACTAACCCCCGCACTGTGCGGTTGTAGAGCTGTGAAGAGGGTCCTGTTCGTCCCGTATGCGCTTCACGACCGAGACGCCTACGCAGAGACCGCCAGACACAAGTTGAAAACTCTGGGTGGGTGAAGAACCCAGCGAGCATGTTCAGCGTCGTCGTTTTATTGTGATGGTTTTTATGTGTTTTGCTTGCAGGTTACGACATCGACAGCATTCACGACGCCCCCGACCCGGTTGATGCCGTCAACAAAGCGGAAGCCATTTTTATTGGTCAGCATTTTGAAATTGACTTGATGGTCTGGTTTCGTGCCAGGCCACTTTAGCATTGTCCCACGCCAGTTTCAGTCCAGTGTCGGGCCAAGTAGGCCTCGTGTAAATGCAGTGTCAATCCTGTTCCAGTCCGGTGTCAGTCTATTACAAATATGTGGGCTGTGTCAGTCCTGTTCCTTTCCAGTCAGTGTGCTGCAGTCCAGTGTCAATCCACTTAGGTGTTAAGTCCATTTAGATCCAGTGTGTCCCACAGGAGGAGGAAACACTTTCCGGCTGCTCAAGTGTCTCTATGACAACCATCTGCTGACAGAGATCCGGAGGAGAGTTCTGGAGGTGAAGTTTAGACCTCGAGTCAGATGTCAAGTCAGTCTTGATTCTAAACTCTCAACTTTCCGTCCTGTCGGGTCTAGGACGGCGTGCCGTACATGGGCTCCAGCGCTGGCACCAACGTTGCCACAGTCAGCATCAGCACCACCAACGACATGCCCATCGTCTTCCCGCCTTCTTTCACCGCCATCGGCCTCGTCCCTTTCAACATCAACCCCCACTTCCAGGATGCCGACCCACACAGTCGCCACATGGGGGTGAGTTTCGTGAAGCGCTTGTTATCGCCTCTTCTTCTTCGTGCACTTTGAGCCCTTTCGTCTAATTAAACAAGGCGTGTCAATAAGATCAAAGTTCATCAGCTTGCTGCTGTCATGCGAATGAAGCCCAAAGATCCCTGGTCACATGACCACAACGAGGGTCAAATATTATCATAAACGCCATGCTTGCATTTGGTATGAATGCTCTCTTTAATTTGACTCTGGATGACAGTCCAAAGTGGTAGTCATCTGACAGGACAATCTCGTGCAGGAGACCAGAGAACAGCGGATCAGTCAGTACCATGAAGAGCCGGACACGCCGTCAGTTCTGGTGAGAAACGACTGACATTCTGTAAAGCAGATTGTTCTAACGGGTCACGAAACGACGTGCCGTCTGTCCAGGGTCTTCGTGAAGGTTCTATGCTGCTGGTGGAGGGACAACAAGCCACTCTTTTGGGAAGCACCAAGGCACGACTCTTTGCCAGGTAGGTGTTCTCCAGCACGCTTGCGCAATGTGGCACCTCTCAACGCCCGTCTGGCACCTCTTAACGCCCGTCTGGCACCCCCTAGGGGACGACCTGCGGTGGAGTACGAGCCAGGAAGTGACCTCAGCTTCCTGCTGACGGAAGCCTTGACTTGATTAGAGGGAGGCTACGCATGATCTCAGGTTTTTTTCCCCCAGATTAAAAAGATGAAGGTGTCAGTGGTGTTTTGGTTTTCTTGAGCCCCTCTTGGCGTCCTGCAGAAACACTTATTTCAGCTTGCTATGTGATGCCACCCCCTGCGGGTCAGGAGTGTTTGCACATGTCCACGCAGCAGCAGCAACATTTGCTCGATTCTTGGTCCTTTGTGGTGTCGACACCGCACACAAATGTGTTGACGTTTATTTTCATTGAAAAAGTGAAATCACAAAAGTGCGAAAGAATACAACATAACACACAAAGGCAATTTTTAGAACTTCCATTAGTCCAAGGAGACACCCCACTGCAGCAGTCGTCCACTTTGACTTTTTCTGCCACCGGTTACCGCTGCCATGACTCAGTGTGCCAGCTACACCCGTTAGCCCATGTCACAGGAAGTACATCGTTGGGTAGTGTAGTTACAAAGCAGGGGGACGCCCTGGTGAACAACACAAAATTAAAAAATATTGCTCAGAATGGAAACCCAATATGGGTTTTTAGATTTTTTTTTAGATTTACAGAGTTGGAAAAGAAGAAATTCATTAGCAAAATTAGAATGTCTGCAATCTGACATATCCGGTTGTAAAATAATACATCATGACAAGGGAAAGCACCAAAGCCCTGAATCTCAAGTCACCTTTAGTTTACTTGATTTTGTTTGCTGACTTCAGAGCTAATCATAGCATTGCGTGCGACTGTTGTATTCTGCAAGACGAGCATGATTTAGCGACTTTTGTGATCTGTTAATCGTTCATTCATTTTCTATACCGCTTATCCTCATCAGGGTAATGAAGCTCAAATTTTAGCCTCGGTAGCTAGTTAGCCAGGACCAGGTAAACTAAAATCTAGATGTTTATAAACCAAATACATCTTTTTAAAATAAAAACAACTCTCAAGCATCTTTGCCAAGAACGACATTAGCTGTAAACACAGACTGAAATCGCAGCTCGCAAATAATCAATTGTAAAACAAGTTTTACAATTGACTTAGACTTGGGTGTGGGACGGTGCCTGCTGGCTAACCAGCTAGCTGTGCTTTAAACACTAGCTTAGGGTTAGCATCACAAGCATTGATTGGAACTAAAAGTGAAACTAATTATAAAACATGTTGAAATGAACTGGAAGTGTTTCTGATTCAGCCTCGTAAATTTGAGCGACTTTGCATAGAAATCAGTTCTATGCCAAGCAGGGGACAAAGTGCAAGATTGATACCTCTCACACGCGTGAGGCTTTGTGCTAAACTAAGGTGGTGTGCACGTGAGAGCAGTATCAAAGTTCTGGTTGATGGCTGCTATGATCAGAGCCATCTTCTTCCTGGCATTGGAGGCACAGTGCCCAACGTGACCACTAGGTGTCAGTGTTTCCGTTTTCCTCAGGCTGCAGCTGCTCTTTCTCCAGGCTGTCTTCGTGTGGGGGGCGCACCCTCTTGAAGAAGCCCAACTGAAGAAGACGACAACGTGTTAGTGTGTGAAAAGTTGATTGTAGAAGACATCTTGCTTACCTTGTACATGATGAAGATGAGCAGCGCCAGCAGCAGAAGTCCTGCCAGCACGGCCAGTGCCACCACCCATCCTGGCACTGGCTGGGGGGCATCAGCCACCCACATCACAGACACGCTAACCTGTTCAAACCAAACAATGTCTTTACTAAGCAAAGAATGTGATACTGTCCTCAATGTGTGAGGTAACTGATACCAAAACACCAAACTGCTCATGAAGCGCACAGGCTATCATAATACACACTAGCAACTGACAAAGGACAACAGCGTGGGTGTGTGTGGGCGTGGCTTTCTCTCTCACAGTGGTGCTGTTGGACGGCAGTTCCGATACGAGGTTCTTGTATGGCATCTCGATGACACTGAAGGAGGCCGTAGATCGGATCACATACGAACGATTCTGATTCTCAGCCTGAACAAAAGGGTTGTATACAATTTTGTGTGAGTTCTACTCTTTAGTATTGCATGTGTGCTGTTGTGCAGCAATGTGTATATGTCAGTGGTTCTCAGTTATTTTTTCTCACGCCACCCCCCAGGGCACAGAAGTGTTTTCACACAACCCCAATTAGAAATACTATTGCAAAATGGATAATATCCCTTTATATATGTCTGTAGTGTAAAGATTGAACTTGAAACTGAAAGCAGAAAAATGCAACAAAATGAAGAGCTGTGCAGCACACAAGCATATTCAGGAGTTAAATTGCATGTTGTGCACAAAAAATTTGTACGTTGGCAGGTCTGCACTAACTTTGAAAGTATCTGGTCAGCACTGGTCTATGTACATGTGTAACATTTGCATATTGTTGTGTGTATGTAACTGTGTAGCATTGTATGTGTGTTTTGAGTAAAATGAGTTGTGGGGCATTGTGTGTGTGTGCGCGTGTGTGCGTGTGTTTGTACCGCAAGGAAGTTGTTGACATCTAGCCTGGAGTAGATGAAGAGGATGGCGTTCTTTTTCCTCTCCAGACGACCAACCTGACATCTCATCTTCAGACACTCTGCTGTGCTGCAATCCTACATGCACACACATGCGCACACACACAAATTAATCATCGTTACTGACCAATCAGTCCCCCACACTGGCAGTCTTGCAGCATATAGTCATTTGACGAGGACCACATGATTTCTTTGGTGTCTGAAGTATGTGCATGTCAGAGCAAAAAGGGGTCACAGAAAGGTAATATCAGAGCGTACTCACCAAGGTTAGCAGGTCGTTCTGAGACTCTCTCGCCTCCAGGTCTCGCTTGCGGACATGATTTCGATTGCGGCCCTCCGCCTCGCGCTCTCTGGGAACCACACCACTGGTGTTCTTTGCTGAGGACAGCGGACTCTAGAAAATGCAAACAAAACGCAGGCGAACAGCTACAAGTTAATAGGATCAGTGTGTCCAGGGTGAAAAATGTCATTCTGTGACACCAACTCAGTCTTGCATTTAGGCTGTTATGGTACATTGCTGATTCTATACTGTTGATGTGGTCAAAAGCAATATTTGCTTTTTGTCATTGGATTTACTTGATGGCTGAAGCTGGCGAGTAAAAGCAAAGACAAAATGGAAAAAGAATATGACTACATTTGTATATAGATTTTTTTATTATTGATTCTCTTAATATTTCATGTATTTCCTTTTAATTGTGGCACTCCTGTGGTTCCATAGGTAATGGTTATCAGCAAACTGAAAAAAAGAATACGGAGAATCCGGTGTTGAACTGGGCTGAAGCAGAGCAGAGGAGCAATAATGGTGAAGTAAGCTCCCTCAAAAACAAAAAATCTTTTAGAGCAAAAATCTGAGGAGTTGTGAATGCTGAATCACAAATTTGCATGACATGTAGAAATGTAGGATAGGGCCCCCTTTAAGTAGTAACATCTATCAGCTGTTGTCCTCTTTCCTCCAATAGTCATCCATGCACGTGCGAATGTGAGTCTCACCGACACGTTGCGAGGATTGATCTCCACGTCAGTAGTGCAGTTGATGGGTCCTTCAGTGTCAAAGCTGGTGATGTAGAGCAGCGAACCGTTCTTGTAGTGGTACGGCCACTCCACCTCCAGCGCCGCCTTACTGAATGTACTGGGGCCGCTGTTCAGTAGCTTCAACATGAAACAATTACTGATCAATAATCAACCATTCACTCTAATGAGAACACCCAAGGTAAAAAAAAAAGATACTAACTTTTCTATTGTATTCACTGACCTCTGGGGAGAGTTGTAAAATACTAGGTGTGTAAGGGTACGCCATAAGTACACTGCCTGGCCAAAAAAAAGTCCACCTGGATTTAACTAAGCAAATAGATACGAGGCTGCTGCAGTTGTTCAGTTCTAGGTTCAGCAACACTTAAGTGTTCAAAGAATGAGGCCAGCCGACTACCTGAATATGCTAAATGATCAGGTTATTCCATCAATTGAGTTTTTCTTCCTTGATGACACGGGCATATTCCCAGACAACAATGCGAGGATTTATCGGGCTCAGATTGTGAAAGAGTGGTTCAGGGAGCATGAGACATCATTTTCACACATGAAGTCCAGACCTTAACCCCACTGAGAATCTTTGGGATGTGCTGGGGAAGGCTTTGTGCAGCGATCAGACTCTTGGTGAAAAACGAATGCAACACTGGATGGAAATAAATCTTGTGACATTGCAGAAGCTGATTGAAACAATGCCACAGAGAACGCGTGCCGTAATCAAAGCTAAAGGCGGTCCAACGAAATATTAGAATGTATGACCTTTTCTTGGGGGTGACTTTTTTTCGGCCAGGCAGTGTATTTATCTACAGTATAATCACTGTTGAGTAAGTTTTAAGCAGACTGTTCAGTTTGTTTAGAGTATACATCCCTCGCTATATCGCAGTTCAAAGATTGCTCTCCACTATCATGTTTTTTAAACAAGAAGTAACTGTCTGTTATCTAATACGTATACTTTCTGTTTATATTTACTATGATAAGTAATACAAATGTTAAAATTATTATATGGATGTTATTTCATGTTTAGATGGCTCTAATAATGTTAAAAGCCAAAAGACAAAAATAACTTTTTCTTGTAAATGGCGACTTTTTAAACTTTTTTTTGTTTTTTTTCTTGTCAATTTGCATGTTTTGTTTTCCTCATATTCGGACATTATTTCAGTAAAATTCAGGATAAAAAAAAACATGCACTAAAGAACGATGTAATTTTGTTTGACCATCATATAATATTTTACACCTCAATACTCAAATTACAAATCTGCCCTTGTCAACACAGGAATGGTCCTGGACTTTTTTTGTTAATTTTTTATAAATGGCAGTTTGAAGTAAAAAAATTGCATCCACACAGTGCCAGGTCAGTACACAGGAACATATTACCGGGTGAAAAAGATGTGATACTTAAGGCACATCAAAATGTGCCAATGTAAAACAGACATTTTTACTTCTGCTAGTCATTGTGTATAAGCCAAAAAATATGATTACACACACCCATGCTGTTATTCCGACCTAGAAACATTTCCGTATGGATGGGCTCCCAGTACAATACAATATGTGTGCGTGTGAGTGCACGCATACCTCGTAGACGTGCACTATTTGCGGTCCAATGTCGTCTCCCGTGACAGGTGGCACCTCTGGTTTCCAGTTTGCAATTGGGAGCAGCACCTGGCCTGGAGAAGATGTCCTGCAAAAGACAACACACACCGTTCAATAGGTGTACATACTGTATGTGTGCATGTGCACATACTCATTTTACCCTCGTATGGAGACTCTGGCCACAACAACAAGTTTGGTGATGCTTGACACTCGTGTGCTGGTGTTGTTGAACTGGTTGGAGCTAAACAAAATATGTAAAAAAAGACATAAGGCAGTGAAAATTGGTCATCTCCACCCAAGTGCTAATATGCCATTCTGCACGTCCAAAGAGTCATTATAGAAACTATCAGCATGACATTCTAAATGTGAAGCGCATGTTTACTTTACCTGACCATCTGTAGGTCAAACTGGACCGCCGTGTCCTCCTCGGAGAGCTGGTGCACGCTGAAGCGCAGCTCGGCCAACACCTGTCCAATCGTGGTACAGGAATGGGAGTATAATGACCAATCAGGATGCAGTTCAAGACCACACCTCCTCAGTATTTATTCAACATGCATGGTATGGCCAGGCAAGCGCTAAATCATTTTATTCTAGAAATAACAGCAAAACCTCTGAGATTGAGAAGCTGCCAAGATCAAAGAATTTGAAAATCAATCCGTTTTTGGAAATAAATACAAAAGTTCACACAAGAGGTGAGCGTACCTCATGAAAGCTCAGTTCAGCGAGCATCAAAGCATGAACTCAGAGGAGAGAATAAGAGACAAGAATAATAATAAGAGAAGAAAAATAATATAGAGACAAGAAGTTATGCTAACTGAGTGAATTCGTATACAAACAGTGTCCTCACTTGATAGTAAAGTTAACAGACTCCAGTGTTTTTCCGTGTACGAACTGAACAGTGATTCACCAATCGCTTGTGACTTTAGTAGTTCCACAAAATTCAAACTTCCCAAATTTCCATTTTGGGCACAAACTCTTTTAACGTGTCCTAGAAACAATTCGGGTGTATTTTCATCTCTTCTTGGAAAAAGCTGTCAGGAAGCGCCTGCACTGACCTTAGTTCCTCCCTTCATGGGGTTTCCCAGGTCACACACCACCATCTTAGTCTGGTTCTCCTTCTTGTAAGCACATGACAGCCGGCTGAGCGTCTGTCAAGCATATAAACACTTTGCTGGTCACATGACCAACAAAATTCTGACAGTGAGGCAGCTGGAGGTCAGAGGTCACATCACCTGACTGCGCACCACGCCGGTGAAATCGGCCTGTTGTGGCGGAAAGACGTGCAGCTCGGCCTCGTAGGCTCCTTCGCCACGGTTCTCTGCGCTGATCTCCAGCGTCAGAGCGTTGTCATCGCCAATGGCAATCTGCTCGCGGTCGCTGCAGCGTTGAAGGGAGACATAATGGCTTGTGGTTTAAGAGAGAAACACTTTTTCACACAACCTTTTTCACGCTTCAGACGGACTTTATTATACAAAATATTAATAGAGATTTGTGTTGAAATTGTGTACAAATGCTGAAGAGCTGAAGCTGAACTGAAATGCTGTTCTGAAAATGAGGATTTAATGGAAAAATATGTTTTGGGACAAGGAGAAGTGTTTGCGTGAATGTTTTTACACTGAAGTGGTTTGAGTAGTGTAGAAAAATGTAATTGATTTCAATGTGAATTTTGGGCCAATTTTGGTTTGGTTGATTCGAATCAAAGCGTAGTAGCATCAAATTATAACTAAGACTAAACAAAACTGTATCTTGGAAGCAACAATAGTTGTAGACCAGTGGTCTCTACGGTTTTTGCTAGTAACAATCGTTTGAATAGTGGTGTCTTTTTGATGTCCACTAAATTTACCAAATATTTACTCTGCACAACCAACAAGTTTCACATAATGAATGCATGCACATTGGTATCAAACAAGCCAATTTTTCATAATACTCCTATCAGCTATTTGAAAGACATACATTTCTCATGGAGATTTATAAAGTATCTATCTATCTATCTATCTATCTATCTATCTATCTATCTATCATAATAGGCATAAGATTTTTTATTCTCAAATAAGTAAAATTTGAACAAAGAGTAAGAATTCTCAAGCAAAATGATTTTGAAATAAAGAAATTGTGGAATTTCTGGAAAAGTGGGAATAGTTAGGATGTGAAAAATTGTTAGTCATAAATAAACTAAACTGTTAGTTTAATTGGAGACCTCTAAATAGTTAATACCTTCTTGTTAGAAGGGCTTGAGTTGACTTAGAAATGTAGAACTTAAATTCGTTTTTCAAAACATCTTCATTCATTTTCTAGGGTAATTTTGTTTCAAAAATGTAAAATGACATGTTCATAAGACATCATCATACTGAAAAAGCAGAACATTTTGATATTGGAATGGTTTGAATCGTTTAAAAAATGTGGAAGGAGATTTTAATTTAAGGGTCTGAATATGTCTAATACTATGGTGTGTTTTATAACACATGGTGCTTCTGAATTAAGCTAATTGGACAGACTTTGATGTGCCAGATCGTCTGGCACCATCAACAACCTTAAAAAGGTATGAGACAGAAATAAAAGAAACAAGTGAGAAAAGGGGCCGCACGGTGTCTGACTGGGTAGCACGTTGGCCTCACAGTCAGGAGGTTCAGGGTTTAAATCTCCGTTGGGCATCTCTGTGTGGAGTTTGCATGTTCTCCCCGTGCGTGGGTTTTCTCTGAGTACTCCGGTTTCCTCCCACATTCCAAACACATGCATGTTAGGTTAATTGGAGACTCTAAATTGTTCAATAGAGTATGAATGTGAGTGTGAATGCTTGTATGTCTTTGTTTGTCTATATGTGCCCTGCGATTGACTGGCAACCAGCCCAGGGTGTAACTAGCCTCCCGCCCAAAGTCAGCTGGGATAGGCTCCAGCATACCCGCGACCCTAATGAGGACAAGCGGTATAGAAAATGAATGAATGAATGAAATAAGAAAAAAAAAAAAGTCACCTCTTTACAGATAGCCTCAGGTCAGGTTTGCAGATGTTGTCATCGCCACAGTCCAGCAGGATGTGAGCCTGACATGACAAGGATTATGTCAAACTACATGACAGCACCATGATTGCACAGTGGAGATGTCAGTGTTACCTGTTTGGTGATGTTGGGCGGTGCAGACACATCCAGGATGGGCAGCAGTCCGTTTTTATCTGCGGCCAGCTGATAGTCCAGACTGTACTCCATCACCACGGAGATTGGTGTGATTTTATCTCTAAATTCACGGTCGTCCTATAAACGAACACATAGCTTGTTTTTTCCAAATCCAACAATGTTTGGGTCTTTACGTATTTAAGAAGCAATTCTACTCGGAGAAAGACATGCTGCTCCTCGCAGGCCGGGCCGCCACCGTTGGCCACCGTCATGTTCTTGGAGTACTGAAAGGTGCGGCCATGCAGGAAGAGGACACGCTTGGTCGCCTCCTTCTGCTTGAGGCGGTCCAACAGCAAGTCCACACGAAAAGCTGCAGGTAAAGGCGTGACATCACAGCTTAGCGAGGGCGAAGGGGTATTGGTGATGCCGAGAAAAGACTTTTACTCACTGAGAGAGGAAGGAGCTCCTTGGCCACTTGCCTTCAGACAGTATTTCACCTTAAAACTACACAAAAGATAAGAGGAGGTTAATACTATTCTTAGAGACTATTATGGGATGGTCCTTGCAAGACTCACCAGGACACGGACGTGCTGGAGTCAGGAAGAGTGCAGGTCTTCTCCTCTGGGTTGATAATCTGAGGGGTGATATCCAACGTGGCGTTGACACCAATCACAGGGCGCGCTCTGGAGCAACCATGCACACGGGTGCACACGCATGGACACACACACAGACACACGCACACATTAAGAACAGGGAAAATGTCACACAGTGCACAGACCTCCACCAATGTCAAACAATCCTAAACATGTCTGTCTGATGTCAGGCGGCAATGCCTCAAGAGGTAGAGCAGATCAGTCAACCCCAGTGCGACTGTGCCCCTTACTACCATCAGTGTGGCTGTAGAGTGAATTCATTGGTAATTTAAAAGGCATTACAAGTGGTTCTCGTGTTACAACATTTCGTGCTATGATGTTTTATGTTACGACACACCACCATTATTAATAATACTGTGCAAGCACGCATTGCTACACTGATGAAGGACGACATCATTTTTGTTCTTTTTAGAAACTTTTTTCCATTCATTATGTTTCCCAAACGTGAGTCAGACTCTTCTAACGCATCGAAGAAAAGGAAAGTGAAAAGTGAAGTGAAATTAGACATCTTAAAACGCTCCGAAAATGGACAAAGGCCAACATTGATCGCATGTCCCAGTTCAGGCCGCTCAAACGCTGTGACTATCTTCACAGTTAAAGATACAGACCTGATAAAAAAATCTTAAGACCAGTTGAAAAATTGGTAGAATTTACCTATTGCACATTTGGATCTTTATGACGTTTTAAGAAGAGCTACAATACACAAAACCAAAAAGGGGGAGTGTGACGAACAGCACTTTGAAAAACAAATTTATTGAAAACAACAATTAAACTAAAATAGGCTGTTTAATCAGCTGAACAAAAAATGACTTATTCAGGGAGAATAACATAACTCTTTTGGACCATCCTGCCTCTTCCCCTGATTTAAATCCCATAGAGAACATTTGGGGATGGCTGGCAAGGGAAGTTTATAACAATGGCCATCAGTTCCAGACAGTTAATGCCCTGCCTGAAGCCATCTTCACCACTTGGAGCAATGTTCCCACTAGCTTCATGGAAACACACGCATCAAGCATGGCCAAACCAATTTTTAAAGTGATTAACAATAACGGGGGAGCTACTCATTACCGAGTCCTATTGAGAGCTTTTTTTGTTCCGGTTTGGAGAGTTTTTTGTCTTTTTTTGAGCGATGGTCTTAAACTTTTGATCAGCTGATAAACAGCTTATTTCAGTTTAATTGTTGTTTTCAATAAATTACTTTTTCAAAGTGCTTTTTGTCGCACTCCCCCTTCTTGCTTTTGCATACTGTGACTCTACTTAAAACCTAATTTAGATCCAAATGTGCAAAAGATAAATTGTAGCAATTTTTCAATTGGTTCTAAGATTTTGATCAGGTCTGTATTATTGTTCAGGGTGCAGGCTATAGAGGGCAGTGACATTATACATGCTGGGTTAGAGCAAGCTTTAGAATTTACTAAGATGTGTTGACTACTGTTCATGCAGTGTTTTCGCATTTGAAAATTAGTCAAAAACTAAAGACTGTAGACAAAATATAATGAATAAGATTTGACAATAAAATACTTAGTCAAAAACAGTCCTATTGTGTTTTATTCTTGTTTTGAATCTTTGTATTATTTTATGTTTTCTATGTCCTTTACAGTCTGAGTGATATACAGTGCTTGGAGTAAATGAGTACACCCCCTATAAAAAGTAGAATTTAATCAGTAGCTAAATGAAGAAAAGAAAATTTCCAAAGTTTTCACAAAGCTGAGTTTTATTGAACACTTATTTACCTAAATAACATGAAATTATGGTTAATATTTTAACTCAGATCACTAAATCTACAGTTTTACTCAAATTGGTTGAAGCAAAAATAACCTCGCAACAAAAACCACTACATCTAGTATTTTTTATGAGCACCGTGAATTTTTAAGGCAGCACCAAGTCATCTAGGCATGGAATGAAGTTGGCGACATATTTCAATGTCTATCTTTTTCCATTCCTCAAAAATAACCTCTTTTAGAGCCTGGATGTTGGATGGAGAGTGATGCTCAACTTGTCGCTTCAGAATTCCCTACAGGTGTTTGATTGGGTTCAGATCAGGAGACATACTTGGCCATGCAATCACCTTCACCCTGTTATTCAGAAATGCAACAGTAGCTTTAGATGTGTGTTTTGGATCATTGTCGTGTTGGAAAAGTGCACAACGACCAAGTGCATTAAGTGATGGCAGCATCTTCTCCTTCAGTATAGAGCAGTACATTGTTGAGTTCTCGATACCATCAATGAAATGCAGCTCCCCAACACCAGCTGCATGCAGGCCCACATACAGTGATGTGAAAAACTATGACTTTTTATTCTTTTGCATGTTTGTCACACTTAAATGTTTCTGCTCATAAAAAAATGGTTAACTATTAGTCAAAGATAACATAATTGAACACAAAATGATGACTGCCAAGATTTTTGGGAAAATATCTTGTGGACTGACGAGACAAAAGTTGAACTTTTTGGAAGGTGCGTGTCCCGTTACATCTGGCGTAAAAGTAACACAGCATTTCATAAAAAGAACATCATACCAACAGTAAAATATGGTGGTGGTAGTGTGATGGTCTGGGGTTGTTTTGCTGCTTCAAGACCTGGAAGGCTTGCTGTGACAGATGGAAGCATGAATTCTACTGTCTACCAAAAAATCCTGAAGGAGAATGTCCGGCCATCTGTTCGTCAACTCAAGCTAAAGCTATCTTGGGTGCTGCAGCAGGACAATGACCCAAAACACACCAGCAAATCCACCTCTGAATGGCTGAAGAAAAACAAAAAGAAGACAATGGAGTGGCCTAGTCAAAGTCCTGACCTCAATCCCATGGAGATGCTGTGGCATGACCTTCATGCTAGAAAACCCTCAAATAAAGCTGAATTACTGCAAAGATGAGTAGGCCAAAATTCCTCCAGAGCGCTGTAAAAGACTTGTTGCAAGTTATCGCAAACGTTTGATTGCAGTTATTGCTACTCAGGGTGGCCCAACCAGTTATTAGGTGCAGGGGCAATTACTTTTTCACACAGGGCTATGTGGGTTTGGATTTTTTTCTCCCTAAATAACAAAAACATTCATTTAAAAACTGCATTTTGTGTTTACTTAAGTTATCTTTGACTAATATTAAAATTTGTTTGATGATCAGAAACATTTTGTGTGACAAACATGCAAAAGAATAAAAAGTCAGGAAGGGGGCAAATAGTTTTTTACACCACTGTAAGGACACTGCCACCACTGTGTTTCACTGTAAGCACCATGCATTTTTCTTTGAAATCCTCACCTTTACAACGTCATACACTTTTAAACCCATTAGTTCCAAAACAGTGATCTTTGTTTCATCAGTTCAGGGTATTGAGTCCCAGTAGTCTTCATCTCTAGGCATACTTTTTTGTGCATGGACTTCAAGAGAGGCTTCCTTCGTGGACGATACTAATGCATCCCATTCCTCTGCAGTATGCGCCGTATGGTGTAATGGGAAACGGCCACTCCAGTTTGGCTTTCAACTGCTTTAGCTAACTGCAGTGAACTTAGATGGCGATTTTCTTCAACCCTTCTCATCAAAAGACGCTCCTGTCGAGATGTTAACTTCCGTGGACGGCCTGGACGTTTCTGTAAGATGGTAGCACTTCTATCTTTCTTAAATCTTTGGATCACTTTTGCTACAGTATTTAGACTGATATGTAAGGCTTTGCTGATTTTCTTGTAGCCCTCACCTTTTTTGTGTAAAGAAATTATTTCCTTTCTCAGATTTTCTGACATTTGTCTTCCATGGGGAGCCATTGCTCACAGCATGAAATGGGAAGGGATTTTCTTTAATAGTAATGACCCTTTATAGTCACCTGTCTGCTGGACACCTTCTAAATGAATCATTACACTCACCTGTGGTTGAATGCCCGTTAATTAGAATTTTGCAGTCTTAGGTGTGGCTTTTCTCCTAAGGATATAATTGAGGTGTACTCATTTTTGCAACATGGCTTGAATTAATTTGTTAGGAAAATCACTTTTTTGTGTGTGCAAATTAACAAATCTTGTTTGCAATCAATGGCCCACATTTGTGGTAGTATTTTGTAGTATAGTATCTCATAGAAAATGTTGATTCTGAAAGGAAAGTTCAAGTTTTTTGACAAATGTAGTGGGGTGTACTCATTTATACTGAGCACTGTAGGTGTTAATGTGGGTATAACCTACAGTAGGTATAAGTTTCGACTTACATCACAATCGTAAAAATGTAACTCATGTGTAGACTCATGCATTTTTTGTATGATTGGGTTTTAACAAAGATTTTAGACAAAATTTTGCCTTGGTTCTTGTACAATATTGTGTGTGAATTGTCTATTTTATTGGTCATTCTTTGCATTCTTTTCCGCCTGTACTGTAAAACTATAATTATTCTCTATAAAATGTATTTTTGTTAATATTTTAAATTTCTGGACTGGAACAATTTGATTTACAGTATTTCCTAATTTAATAAGAACACAACAAACAATATGTTGCTTTGGTTTTCGTACACTTCAGTTTTCATTGTATGGTTATGATGATGATCTAGGTAGCAGTAATTCACATTATAATGTGGGTGCAGCTGACCCACACTGTACACTTTCTTTTGGATTTTTTACTACTGCATTTCCATCTGATGTATTCTAGTGGGTCACTGTAAAAGCAATAGAAGAAGAAATAAATTCTTGGAATTCCAACACTATGGTGAATATAACAAGTTGTATGACTAAACACTTCAGTTCTGAATGCATCTGTGAAGTTTAGCTTTTTGATATCTGGGGAGGTCTCACTCATTAAAGTGTTCAGTCAGCATCTTCCTGGCGCAGCAGGGAGCCTGCCTGCGCATACACGCACACACACGCTTACCTGTATAAAACTGCTGTGTCAGCACCAAACACCCCAACTAGTAAATCTGGAAGACACAAATTTCAGCTGTTTCCATTGTAGCAAGACACACCCAATAATACCTGCTGTGTGTGTTGTGTATGTGTGTGGGTAGGGGGTGTACCTGGATACCCATTGCGGTCTATATCAGTGCTTCCAGTCATGGAGTATCCAAAGCTAGCAGGCATGTAGCTGGACGCCCACCTACCCTGCAGAATCTGACAGAAGACAGTCACACTCCAGTTTCATTCTAGTCTTTGTAGCCATCAGCCAGTTCATGTTTTTTGGACTGCAAAACACTATTGCGTCATCATGTCAAAGAATGTTTCTATTTAAGTTTTTTACGGGCCTGTCTGTGATCTCGGGACAATAAGAGCCATAGAAGAGACGCAGCACACACAAATCAACTTTGAAATCATGGAATGACAGTTTCCAGTACATGTTCAAGATTAAGCAAAGCAGATTTTATCATTATTTTAATGAACCTGGGAGGGCGTTGGCTCAGGTCCCTGAGGTCGCCCATTGTGTATATAGACGAGGCCGTTGTGGTCTGGGCCTCCATAAGGTGCAGAGACGGCCACATCTAAATCACAACAGAAAACATCAGTGGACAAGACGATGGACTACTGTGCATACATGCAAATGTGTCCTTGCTTGCCATTGTAGCCGTCCATGTCCAAGTCTCCCAGCGCAGCAATGGACGAGCCGTATCTAGCATAAACCTCTGATCCGGTGAGCATCTGCGGAGAGTTGAAAGAAAATCCACCCCGACCCAGGAAGACAGACACCTGGACATCACACAGACACGTAGTAAATATGAGTGGGATGCAAACATTGTGTATCTTGTGTGTGTTTCTTACCTGCCCCACCTCTCTCAGCTTGCCATCAGAACCTCTGTCCATGAAGAGGGGAGCGCCCACCAGCAGGTCGACCAAACTGACAAAGCATGAATGGGATGACAAAACTATTGCATTTAATTTTCCTATTAGCAATCATGACACAGTAAGAAGTCTAGCCTATAAAAACAGAGAGCCATTTGTACTGAAATAGGCTGTCCCTCTTTGACTGCGAAATAAAAAGCTTTTAGACAAACAATATAACAATACTACCTTTGGCTAGCAGATGTTACCAATAGTGGATTGAACAAACTGAACAAATAAATGTCTATAATGATGTTATCAAATTTAAACTTTGTAAAAATGTTGCGTTCATGGCTTTCATTCACTGCGATCTGGTAAACACCTACCATACAGACCAAAAGTTTGGACACACACCCAATACCACTGATGGTCCCAGCCCCACTAATAGGGCATGGAATTCTACTCTGTAACCCTGACAAGGCACAACTGTGAAGTGAAATTCATTTCAGGTGACTACCTCATAAAGCTCTCTGAGAGAACACCAAAGGTTTGCAGGGCTATCAAAACAAATTAAGACATAACAAATATGTCTAAAATATAAGACAAATTTTGAGTTATTTTACACTTTTTTGTTAAGTACATAAGTCCACAGGTGTTCATTCATAGTTTTGAGAAGCTACAATATAAATAGTCATGAAAATAAAGTAAAGGCATTGAATGAGAAGGTGTGTCCAAACTTTTGGCCTGTACTGTACATGTCCGTGAATTTGCACATACACAACAGCAATCTCGGAGAAACGACTGACAATTTGGAGTGATGGTGTCATTTAAGGTTATATATTTAATGTTAGCTAAAGTTAGTAGCTAACCAAATCACTATTATTAGCTAACAAACATAACTAATGCGCATGCCTCAGTATGTGTTACGAAGGGTGGGGCTTGCAACATCCGAGCAGGAAAGAGGTGGAATATACATTCAAATGTCAGCGCCCCCACTAACATTTGAAAGTGCCAGGAGCAATGCTTCCCATTCCATTCAATTTCCTTTTTTTTTTTTTTAAATTTTTTAAAATAAGAAATAAACTGCCTGGCCAAAAAAAAAGTCGCCACCAAAAAAAAAGGTCATACACGCTAATATTTTGTTGAACTGCCTTTAGCTTTCATTACGGCACGCATTTGTGTGGCATTATTTCAATAAGCTTCTGCAATGTCACAAGATTTTTTCCATCCAGTATTGCATTATTTTTTCACCAAGATCTTGCATTGATGATGTTACGGTCTGACTGTTGCGCAAAACCTTCTCCAGCACATCCCGAAGATTCTCAGTGGGGTTAAGGTCTGGACTCCATGTGTGAAAATGATATCTCATGCTCCCTGAACCACTCTTTCACAATTTGACCCTGATGAGTTCTAGTATTGTCATCTTGAAATATGCCCGTGTCATTAGGGAAGATAAACTCCATTGATGGAATAACCTGCTCATTCAGCATATTCAGGTAGTCAGCTGACCTCATTCTTTGAGCACATAGTGTTGCTGAACCTAGACCTGACCAAATGCAGCAACCTCGTACCTATTTGCTTAGTTCTATCCAGGTGGCGACTTTTTTTTTGGCCAGGTAGTGTATAATGTAATATTTGACACACTATTACAGCCTTTCAAATGGCTAACTGTGTATTTAAAAAAAAAATTAAAAAAAAAAAATACAAAAAAAAAGAAAAAAATTTTTTTTTTGCTGATTCAGAAAAAAAACCCTGCGCCTGTCACCTACACACATCAAACCATGCTATTATTGTAATGATGGTTAATCAGAATTCATTTTGTGATTTTAATGAAAATCAAAGAAATATGGTGCATAGCAAATGCCCAACAGTAAACAGGCAAGGATCAACTGTGGATCACTTGGTGACTTAATGAGGTCAAGCCAAGCACAAACCTGTAGAGAGCCTATTTCAGGACATTTAAAGTGTTGTTGACATGTGTGTCATTATGGCTTCTTATGGGCTGGACTGGAAATTGAAGTTTCCAACACTTCATGTGTCATTAAAGACGCACAAAAGTAGCACAAACATGCACATTTGAGGTTAGGTATTTGTTAAAAAAACACCATCAAAGCTGAGTTACATGGTCTGTTGTAACTTAAAAGCATATAGTGTAAATTTTAAAATTTAAGAGAACTTTACAGAGGTCGGCATGTCACTCTTGCAAGCTCACAAATATGGCATCACCAATTAAGACAAAGCACTTTGCGACTCACCCGTCCTTGTTCACGTCGGTGGCAGCCACAGAGTGGCCGAAGTAGGCAGCCATCTTGCAGAGGCAGAGAGGGGAGATGACATCATTGCATTGCTTTAAAGATGTTATAAAGACTTGGTGCGGTCTCAGTGACGTGTACTGCAGGAATGCTTCTCATCATTGCCTTTCCTGAGCGTTTACATCATCACTTTATTGCCTGCCAAGGCCCACAAGATGACTCCGCCAAAAGTAAGCATTTATATTCAGGTAACAATGTTATTTTTTTCTGTTGTATTTTTGGCTGTATGGATGCCACTTTGCTTCTTTATACGTTAAAATGACGATGTACCCATCAAAGTTTATCATATTGTATATACTATTATGTGTGGTAAACTGTACTATGTCATGACCCATATCCGAAATTTGGGGGAAAAAAAACAAATAGTGTAACTTGAACCATGTTGAGCAAGGATGTTCAATGTGCGGCCCAGGGGCATTTGCAAACAGGAGATTGATTTATTGGAAATAGTCTACACATAAAATGAAACATGAAATAATGTGAAAGAGGATTAGGGCCACACTAAAAAAAAGACTACTGAAGGTTTGAAAATGTCTATTTATTTAAATAATTTATAAATAAATAATTTATATAACTTATAACTTTCAATATATATTTATATATTGGTTTTAGCAAGTGAATAATAAAGTGGTCCTCACATCCATCATTTCACTGTATGCGTCTCTCCCCGGAAAAGGCTAGGACACCTTTTGCAATGTTAGTACAACCTAGTAACAGGTCTTGGCCCAGATCTGAGATCTTCAGCCATAGCCAATCAAGGAAGTTTCTTGACTCAAACGCTCAAGAAAATATGACACATAAAACACTGAGTGTGTGGAGTGATGAGGACTGATGTGATGGCAGGATGTCACTGATAAAACACGAGTCATTTCCTCAGTGATATAATTAAAGGAAAAAAGACAGGAAGATGAGGAGAGTCATCATTCTAACCCAAACCCTAAGAACATGGGGCTTATAATAGGCAAGGAAACAGAAAGTAGATAAAAGTATGACTGCTGCCTTCAGATGACAGGAAGTGAAGACCTCTTTTAGCCCCTCCCCCGTGCCTCTTTCTATAGCCCTCTTTTATGCCAGCCTTCAGAACTTTGAGAGGCATCCTCATGGTAGACTTTTTATGTCCACTTCAAATGACACTGATTCAGCATTGTATCTTGTACTGTATCAATCAAACCATTTCCTGAATTCCATGCAACACCAGTAAACTTACCTGAGTTCCTGTGAAGTTTACCATGGACTCCATGTTGAGGCCATTGAAGATGTTCACCTAAAATGTTTGACCACCATGACATGAGCCCAGCACCAAATGACATAATAAACATGGTGAGCGGCTTTAGCACTTACATAACCTAGTGCTTTGTCCCCCCTCGGAACACCGGTCACGTAGTCTAGGAGCAGGACACAACAGACTTGTTACATCGGATATTAGTACTGGGAGGCACCCCAAATGTAATTGTAGAGGTAGCTATCAAAGCGTGCAGCAACCGTGGACAAATGCCGCATGTGGCTGTCTTCTTGATGTTGAATACTTCAGTGCATTTTGGTTAATAAGTACATCTTGTGAGTATAGAAAATGACATCATATTTGAGCATGTGGTGAAATTACCTTCTTTTCCATCATCGTTGAAGTCTCCAACTGTCACAGAGTATCCTGGCGGACAAAAAGAAGTGGAATTACTTTTAAAAAATGAATTTTTTTTTAGGGTGTTTTCACATTTAGTTGGGTTTAACCATTTCTATTTCTGTTAGTTTTTGGATAAAACGCCTAGAAAAGTAATGTCACAAGTAAACGTAAAGCAGGGCTGATCAATTTGGCCTCTTTTGAAAGCTATCAAGTTGATTTCTTCCCCCCCACTGTCAAAATCTCTCTAAGTGATATTGATAATGAGAAATTGGAGTTTGACAGTACTTTCTAATTTGACAATAATACCACAAAAAATTAGTATTTCAGAAAGGTTTTTCAAAGTTTGGATTAGGCATTACAAAGGTCTCCCATTTAGAGACCCCGGTCAAACTCTTGAATCTTCTCTTCACTAAATGTATCTTTTCACAAAAAGTTGTGACGTTTCCCCTTTTCTAGTTGGGAACTGGGAACTTTTCCCGAAACTATGTTCTGCTGATAAATAAAGAATAGAAAAAGGTAGAAACAAACTTTTCTGATGAAAAATGAGAGTCTAACCTTTCTTTTGATAGGTTCTATGTTTATTTAGCCACAGAACACAATATTCTGTGTGCTTTAAAGGTGAGTCAAAATCATCTAAAATGGACGGTATTAAAGGGGATGTCATTTGAAAAATCACTGGGAATGAATGAGTTACCTGAAAAACATGTGTTGTTAGCTGTTATCTCTAAATGAAGTAAATGCACCCTTCCTTCTCCAGTAAAAGTTTGAATACTATTGTAAAATTCTAATCATCTCCTGGTGAGGTTGGGTATAAAATGGTCCATCTTGGTAGTAAAAATAATGCAAGGATTCAGCAGATTATAACAATATATTACTTTTGACCTGTTTGTAAATTTGGCTCTTGCTGGCACTGCTGTTTGTGTATTTTAATAAAGTTGGGCGGAAAAACGCTGGCTGTTCCTCCTTATTCATGTTACATTCCTCCGTTCTACATGTCCGAAAAGGAGTAGGAAGAAGCAGAGCTTATTTAACCCTACCCCCTTCTCACATGATTTGCTAATACATACTTATACAAACTGTGTATATACTGTACATGCATCCACACATACATTAATATGTATACATACATACTGACACATGCATATATAATATTTTTGTTTAGAAAAAAGTATTTTTTTCCCACTTCTCTCTTCCCCTGTTGGTTTCTGGATCAACATCTTGCTGTCTTGGTGTTGTACTGTGAGTGTCATAAAATGTAAGTACATGAGTTCCTGATTTTAATACTTTGTTGAGTGTGCTCTTTCAATGTGGATATGAATGTTTGTGTTATTGAATGTAATCTTACTGTGTTGTGCGTTGTATCCTCTTTTATCCTTGTTGTTGTGATTATATGATGTTTAGTATGTAGCCAGATCGTTTATATCTTTGACAACCAGCACTCCTTCTTCTCCTGGACTTCCATGTAGCTTGATGTACAAGTACTTTGTATCTTTCCCTGCTTCCTCAAGTCTCGTGCTTTCTTGGCAATGTCAGCGGTGCGTTTTGTAGACGTTTAAGTAGACGTTTGTGCCTTTCAAGTTCTTCCTCTGTTTCAGCAGTGCAGTTTTGAACTCCGTGTTGGTGAACTTGATGACGACAGGTGTGGTGTTTGGTCTGGTTCTCCTCTGTTATGAGCTTCCCTTTATTTTGACCCGGGTGTAATTCTGAGCCCTGTGGGGATCACACCATTCATTCGTGAATTCTGATCCATCTCCTTCATTATAATTTTCATTTGCTCAGTGATGTTATCCTTTGCTTCTTTCTCTTCCTCCAGAGTGGTGCGCAAGGCGGCATTATCCTTCAATAGTGTCCTGATATCATCCTGTAGAGCATTGATGTCGTTGCAAAATGCATGATCTACGCCCTTGGGGTTTTTAACCTCCTTGAGGGCAGCATGCAATGCAGCATTGATATAATTCTGTAGAACTCTAACATCCTTGCATAATGCTCTATTTTCTTCCATATGGTTTTTAGCTTCCTTAAGAGCAGCACACAACGCAACATTTTTGTCCTGCATTTTCTCGATTTC
Organism: Oostethus manadensis; assembly: GCA_024372805.1. Taxonomy (NCBI): domain Eukaryota; kingdom Metazoa; phylum Chordata; class Actinopteri; order Syngnathiformes; family Syngnathidae; genus Oostethus; species Oostethus manadensis. The sequence goes on from QODF01000018.1 coordinate 2,045,944, forward strand.
TTCTTTTAGAGCTTTAGTTTTTTTGCTCAGTGCTCTATTTTCCTCCATAAGGTTTATGACATCACCATGGACCCCTAGGATCTTTTCAAAGATACTGTCATTCTGCGATTGTACATGTTGAATCTGTGACTGCAAATGCTTAAGCTCAATCCACCCCCGTATCTCTTGCACTTCCATCTTCATCTGTTCTAACTTCTTAAAGTCTTGCATCCAGGTCTCCCAGAAATTTTTCTCCACCACATTTTGTTGTTCTTCTTGTTTTTCTGATGTACTCAACTCATGGCTGTAGTCGTCTTCCCCCTTCACATTTGGCAACAAGACTGACACTTGTGATTTTGAGTCCATGTATCCAGGGCCAGCATCCTTTACAATTGTAACAGAGGCTCGCTGTCCTTGATTTTTTCTTTTGTTTGGCATTGTTGCTAGGCAACTGTAATTAGCCGGTTAGCTTGGCTTTGTAGCAGCTTTCAGCACATGTAACTCGTTTATTTCAAGGAATCTATACTTCTCGACAATCCAAGTTAAGGTTGAGGAAATCAGCAACCAGTTGCGATCTTGTGTTCATGAAATGTATTCGGAGAAGCACTAAAATAGTTGTAGTTTATAGTATCCTCAGCAGAGTTCTTGCCTTGTACATCCTCTCCAGTCAACAAGAGAAAAAGGGATTCAGGTGAGGACTTTGACTAGGTTACTCCTAAGTCTTCATTTTGTTTTTCTTCATCCTTTCACAGGTGGACTTGCTGGTGTGTTTTGGATCATTATCCTTTGGCAGAACCCAAGTTGGTTGCAGCTTAAGGTCACAAACAGATGGCCAGACATTTTCCTTCAGAGGTTTTTGGTATACAGCAGAATTTGTGGTTCCGTTTATCACAGCAAATCTTCCAGGTCCAAAAGCAGCAAAACAGTCCCAGACCATCACACCACTATATTTTACTGTTGGTATCATGTTCTTTTTATGAAATGCAACTTTAATTTTATGCCAACTGTAATTTGGACACACACCTTCCAAAAAGTTAAACTTTTGTCTCATCAGACCACAGAGTATTTTCCAAAAGGTCTTGGGGATCATTAAGATGTTTTCTGGCAAAATTGAGACGAGCCTAAATGTTATTTTTGCTCACCAGTGGTTTTGGCTTTATAACCCTAATCTCAGTTAAGTTATATCTTAACTATCTTCACTTTTTCTACACAGGGCATGTAGGTTTGGATTTTTTTCCCCTAATAATAATAGTTTCATTTAAAAACTGCATTTTGTGTTCAGCTTTGTTATCTAGTTATGTCACTCACTGATGTTTACATTTGTTGGATGATCTCAAACATTAAAGTGTGACAAACATGCCTAAATAGCCACATTGGCGAGTCAATGTTTCAGTCATAGTTAAGATTTGATGTAATTGGCTCTAGAAGAGGGACTGATATGTTTTTAAAGCAGTAAAAAAAACTGATTGACTATTGTGCCATAGCAAACAGGGTAAACAGTTGTGTATTGGGTCGAGTGAGGTATGTTAATAGCTGTCATCGTGTGGCTAATGCATCCATGCCAACCAAATTGACGATTAAGAATATGTGGAAAATATGCGCATCCGATGACGATGATAAACGTCTGCAGCAGTGTTAGTGTCTTTATGGATAAAATGCCTGCTGGAAGAACTACTGTAGTTAGTAATGAACCATATCCAAGATAACAGGACATATCACTCTGAGACCTTTTGGATGGCTGAAAAGACCACAGTTAAAAGACTGCTGAGAAAGTCTGTGGTTACCTAGGTAACTGTCATCATACTGGGCGCTGGCTGACTTGGTTGCCAAGGTGTTTCCATATGGGGTGATGTAATTTTCGTCCAATCTGGCAAAAATTTCAGATACGTCGTCGGATATCAGTTGGCCTGCAAAAGAGGAGTCAAATCAGTCCACAAAACCAAATTAAAAAGCAAAACATTACAAAAGGTAACTTTGAGAAGACAGAAAACAGAGGGAGGAGCCCCCATTGTGTTTTTAAGATAATGATAATGGTTAAGTTAGCTGGTGTCTGTAAAAGTGTGGGTGTGTGTGTGTGTTTGTGTGCGCGTGTGTGTATGTGTGGGTGGTTAGGGGTGGGGATTAAACATTGAGCATTAAACACTCAATTTGGCCAGCCATGACTCAGCATTTAGGCTGTGCCACATCCTCTTTGTCAGACAAGCACACAAACACGCCTGGACTTGACTCCAGAACACCCTGTCTACATTTAAAAACAGCATTTAGTTTGGAGAAGAACTAACACACCATTATAGCCGAAAGTCAACCAGATTACCAAAAGACATGATGAGCGTTTTTCACAGCCATCTTGTGTGCACTTTACAGATTTGATTATCTATTTACACAACAATGTTGCCCAACTTGCTACCTAAATAACTGGATCAGGAATAGTGTAACTACACACAGCATATCCAAAAGTAGGACACACACTGAATGCATTAATTTATTAGTAAACTTTTAATATGAGGTGGTGGGCGGAGGTCCAGGTTAAATTGGCTCTGGTTCCAAGTATGGACTTTGAGAAAGGTTGGCCAAGACAGCGAACATGATCCAGCGTGCACAATGCCAAGCAAAAACAACAAGCATGGAGGCGTTTGTTCTTTGCCGTCAGCCATCACATTTCCAAGCACACTATATATGTGTATTCACATAATTATAGTAAATACAGTTGAACCCACGTCAGTCATCCAGGCATCCTGTCTAGTCAACCAACTGATCCAAGTCTCCTTTTTTTTTTTTTTTTTAGTAAAAAGTGCTGGTTCAAGTCAACATTAACCATACATGGCTGACGGCTTTTTGTGACAAAGATTAAAAAAAAAAACAAAAGTTTTTATGTTAATACAAGCTGCTTATTAAGAAGATAACCCAAAAAAGGAGAACAATTATTAAATGTTTTTAAGGTGGCAGAGGTGCATTTGATAAGAGCTCGGCAGAGATTATGTGGATGTAAAAAACACACATGACGGGAAGCAAGAGCGTGGAAGAGGGTAGCATACAGAAGGTTATGCATTGTCGGGAAATTTTAACGCAAGCACACGCGAGCGTGCACACACAAATGCGTGCACACACAATTCAGTTCCAAATATTTTATCCAATATTTTAGTTCATGTTATGTTATAACATGTTCATGTTATAGTTCATTCAATCCAATCCAATCCACTTTATTTAAATAGCACATCTTATAAACACAGTCTCCAAAGTGCTGCAGAAAGTAGTAAAACAATAAAGTTACAGTACATATTAATTCAAAGAAAGAAAAACATTAAAATAGTCAAAACAATAAAAAAAAAGAAACAGATTAAAATAGAAACTAAGATGAGTAAAACCAATCAAAACCAAAAAGAAAAGAATAAAAGACACACAGGACCACACAACTCTGTCCAAGTTAAAAGCCAGAAAATAAAAGTGGGTTTTAAGACGAGACTTAAAGCATTCCACTACTGGGTCCGTTATTACATGATTGTAGCAAATTATTATTTATTATTTTTTATGTAAAAAAAAAAAAAACCATCCTTTTTACTGTTTTACTGTTTTTTACCTGTTACTTATGTATAGTTTAGTACATCTGAAACAACAAAGCCAAAGTCAAAAAAGCAAAACTATATGTAGAAGTGAAAGTTATTCTAGAAATGTATCTTTTCACAAAAAGCTGTTTTTCTCCCTTTACTAGTCGGAAACTGAAATATATCTTTTGGTATGTTTTTGGGCTGTCAACGCGATAACTAAGTGTTAACGGAACAGTCCTTTAACAGCACAAATTTTTTGGAGGGGACATTTACATGTGCACGTCCTGTTTAAACCTTGGCCCACCAACATAGTTTGAGGAACCGCAGCGGCAGCATAAGCGAGAGCAAATACTGAGCATAAATAGGCAAACAAAAGGGTATTTTGAATGGCAAGATTAGATTAAAAGGCCTGGCAGATGCCTCTCAAGACCAAAGTCATTTGTGTTGCTGTAACTTAAAATATTAACAAGTACGTTGCCTCTGGGAGAAGTGGGAAGATACTGGCACACGGAACTTATTGATTTGTCATTTATACAGTGATACCTTGGCATAAAGAGTCCCAACTAACAAATTTTAGATATTAGCAGTCTCTCGTTTTGCTCTGAATTGCTAGCTAAAATATAAAATAGGAGCTGCTAGTTTCTGGCAGAACCGATGAGAGCTATTTGGGGTGCAAGCCTATGCTATGTCATTGACACTAGCATTATAGCGATCGTACGTACATCACAACCATCTAATTTATTTTATTTAGTATGTATTGTCCAAAACTATGACAGGAAAAACAAATCGCAGCTGGCATCAAACATAAAAAAACTGAGGTATTTCTAACTGTTTATTATTTTTCAATAAAAGAATAGCCCATAGCTCCAATATTGACATCCCTTTTCATAATTTTAAAAAAAATAAAAATAAAAAATAAAAAAATTAACAAAAAAAAAATTAAAAACCAAAATAATAAAAAAAAAAAAATAATTTAAAAATAAGACTGACTTTATTGAACTACAAGGGAAATTGCTTGGTTAGAGTAGCTCAATTGTAGAATAAAAAGACAAAACACTCATATATATACAGTGAGGGAAAAACTATTTGAACCCCAGCTGATGTTGTAAGTTTGCCCACTAACAAAGAAATGATCAGTCTATAATTTCAATGGTAGGTTTATTTGAACACTGAGAGACAACAATGACAAAACAAATCCAGAAAAATGAATTTCAAAAAGAGTTATAAATTAATTTGCATTTCCATGAAGGAAATAAGTATTTGATCCCTTTAAAAAAACGTGCTTCAGTACTTGGTGGCAAAACCTTTGTTGGCAACCACAGAGGTCAGGCGTTTCTTGTAGTTGGCCACAAGGTTTGCACACATCTCAGGGGGGGATTTTGGCCCACTCCTCTTTGCAGATTCTCTCCAAGTCATTAATGTTTCGTGGCTGATGTTTGGCAATTCGAACCTTCAGATCCCTCCACAGATTTTCTATGGGATTAAGGTCTAGAGACTGACTAGGCCACTCCATGACCTTAATATGCTTCTTCTTGAGCCAATCTTTTGTTGCCTTGGCCGTGTGTTTTGAATCATTGTCATGCTGGAATACCCAACCACGACCCATTTTCAATGCCCTGACTGAGGAAAGGAGGTTCTCACCCAACACTTTGGGTGAGACAGCAATTGTCCTGTCCCCTTGGCAAAAAAACACCCCCGAAGCATAATGTTTCCACCTCCATATTTGACGGTGGGGACGGTGTTTTTGAAGCCATAGGCAGCATTCCTCCTCCTCCAAACACGGCGAGTTGAGTTGATGCCAAAGTGCTCAATTTTGGTCTCATATGACCACAACACTTTCACCCAGTCTTCCTCTGAATCAGTCAGATGTTCAGTGGCAAACTTCAAACGGGCCTGTAGATGGACTTTCTTGAGCAGGGGGACCTTGGGGGCACAGCAGGATTTCAGTCCTTCACGACGTAGTGTGTTACCAACTGGTACCAAATGGTGCAGAGTTTGGCATTTGGATTGATTGATTGCTTCTGTGGACAGATCTCTTTTATACAGGTAACAAGCGGAGAGGCCTGCCAATGTCAGCTCGTTACCTGTATAAGATCCACCTGGGAGCTAGAAATCTTGCTGACCGATAGGGGATCAAATACTTATTTCCTTCATGGAAATACAAATTAATTTATAACTCTTTTAAAAATACATTTTCTGGATTTTTTTGTCATTGTTGTCTCTCAGTGTTCAAATAAACCTACCATTGAAAGTATAGACTGATCATTTCTTTGTTAGTGGGCAAACTTACCAAATAGATAGGTTCAAAGAGTTTTTTCCATCACCTTATACATATTAAAAAGGAAAACAATATAAATTAAATAATATAATACCACTGATTTTTACTGAGCAATATTTAGGCTAGTATTGGTGATATAAATACTCTGCGCAAATTCACCTGGGTAGTAGTGTATTTTTTATCAGAGCTGAAAAAAACACCGGACAATTAATTAATTAAATAAATTATTACTTAAAAAATAATTATTTAAATGAACAAATATTAAAATACTTAATTTGTCATTTATCTATTTATTTCAAGCCATTATTTATTTTTGAGGTAGCAGGGTGATTTACTATATAGCCAAGCTAATTTACAACAACAGAAAAAACAGGACACAATCATATTATATATGTGAAAATGAAAATGAGTAATAATAAAACCATTAAATTAAATTATTTATTATTAAGAAACTACTAACAAATAAAACTTTATTCACAATTCACACATGGCTCTGTTTATGATCACTCATCCATTCAACAGACAAAACGTTTCAGAAAAACATGACCTCAAATGTAGTAGTATGGAATAAATATTTGGATTTGAGAATCAATTTTAGAGCATGAAGAGCTGGTATGGGAAGTAGCAATATTTCAGCATTGATCCGCACATTACTATTTCAGGCGCAATGACAGAAGGCGTGGCTAGTGCACTAATCCGAGAGGTGATGCTCACCATGGCTTCATCTTAGGTATGTTCCCTGTGTTTGACCACAAAATCTGCAAAGTCAGCAAATTATACTTAAGAAAATGTAAAAATTAAGAAAAACGTACAAAAAATACGTTTATAAAAATGTTCAGTGAACAAATATTAATATTTATTATGTTATATTTGTTTTTATTGTTATTGTTATTATTGTTTTTTTAAATCATGACAAGTGATGCTCTGCCTTAACTGCCTCTCCCGAAGTCACAAGTGTTCAAAAATCATTTTATTATTGCCCTTCCTATTATGTCTACGGCTAAAGTCACGAGTAATGTACGCAATTTCTATTTTTGGTTTTGATTGCGGTTATGTCGATGTCAGTCTACTAGTCAGAGGCGCGTCAATATAAACGAGTTGCTCTGCATTATAAAAACATTTGTGGCATTAGTTTGGGTCTGGCAAGACGTGGAACGGCGGCAGCCAAGCTTAAATGTGTGGGGTGAAGAGGAAACTAATGCAATAAAAGAGATTCTTAAAGACCTAACTATTATGGAGTGCAACAATGGGCACAAGTACTGGAACTTAAAGAAGCCGCTTTTGTCCATATAATTGTTGATGCTATGTTTACAAATAATGGTTTTGATCATTATTTTTTAGTCAAAATTGACAAGGTACATGAAGGCATTCGGTCCAGCCTTTTAGTGGAAAAAGCACGTGACATGTGGCATGTAAATGTGATAATTGTCTTGGATTCCACTCAGTCAAAATTCTGTTATGGTGACATGGTGGAGCCTCACCTTGCCAGTAGAAGCTTCCGGGTCCGCCCACCACCACACGGTTGTTTTTCTGCAACAAAAAAAGAAAGCGAGACAAATTTACTCTGTATGTTCTCATGTCAGTCAGAAGCCAATGTGACATAATGCTGATCAACACTGAAGCCACAGGCACTCTTTGATAGTCCTCTACCTTAAGAAAGTCTGCGCTGAATCCCGCCTGGCAGAAGCCCTGCCCCTCAGGAGAGTTGGCACCTTGATTAAAAAGCAGAAGGAGCTTAGTGGCTTACTTTTATTCAGCACTAAAACAGGATTTGGAAAAAACAACAAGACAGGAAAAATAATAATGAAGTTTGGGTGGATACATGTGTAAATTTGATTACGTGTTAAGAAGATAAAATAAATCATGGCAATAATATTGTGCCTCGGCCAATTTCACACCTAAAGTTTGGGACGTTTGGCTAGTGTGAGCACTCTGTTCAGCCATGTCATTGAAGGACTGTAATGCAATTGCTCCTTGCAGGTTATAAACATAACTCAGAATAAAAATAAAATACAAAGACTAAATAATCCAAAAGCCAAACCCACAGCTCTCTCACTCACCCGTATCTCCCTTGATTTGTGTAAGTAATAAAGATGTTCTCGCAAGTACTTAATGACAGCTTCCACCTTGTTAAAAAAAAATCATCAGAAAAACTCCAAATTACACTGGAAGTAATCTGGAGATTTCAGTAATATAGAAGTGATCATACAAGCAAACAGGTTGGTAAATGCTCAATGTGGGCGCAGGCCAGTGGGGGCAAGGAGAGTTAGAGGAAATTAAGCCCAAGTCCAGCTTGTAGAAAGGACTGAGTGTGAGTACACCTTAAAAGTCTGATGAGTGATATTTAACGCATACTTATGCTAGAGACTAGAAGAAACGGAAAACTAACTTGATCTACAGGGCGAATATTCCACCACCTTCGCTCCTTTCTTCAGGTAACATGTTCCCACCGGCTCTCGCTCCGAGACTCCAAAAGTCGACCACTGGTACAGGGGAGCGCATGCCTGAACACATCCACAATCAGTTCATTTTCACAAGGACAATACTCACGAGTGACTCGAGTGGGGGTGTTCCACTACATTTCGTCAATGAACAAATTATTATTATTTTTAAACATATATAGATGAGTATTAATATTACAACATATTTATTAAAATAGTGTCACCATAGTAGAGGTCTGCATGAATGTAGCTCAATTAATCATAGCTGAGAGCATGTTCTTTCTTTTCTTTAGACAGTCAACTAGTTCAGAACCCAACCAAAGCGCTCCTGGAGGTGACAGCCAAGTAGTGGAAACTGCTGCACTTTACTAAAAGAGAACGGTTTCGACTTTTTTTTTTTTAAGTCGGGTATGACAAAAAAGTTGAAATTTTTACACACAAAAAAATTCCACAAATAAAAAGCAATAATTTCAAGAGAAATATAATACATTTAATACAAAAACAAAGTCAAAATGTGGAAAAATTTTTACATTTACAAGAAAAACTTTTTCTTGAAGCGTTAATATAAAAAAGTCAACAAAAAAGTACAATGAGAAAATAGTGCAAGACAAATGCAAGACAGCAACTAAGTGCAATAGTGCAAGTCAGTAAGGAAACAGATCCTTACAAAAAAATTATTACGGTTATAAATTACATACATACACACAATTTTACAAGCTGAAAGTGGCAATATTAAGAAAAAAAGCCAGAATTTTATGATGAAAAAAGTAATAGAATAATAAAAAGTCTAGAACTGTACTAGGAAAAAGTTGCAACTGTAGAAGAATTGTGGAAGTTCAGAAGATTGTATTTATTGGATAATTGCAGTCTTCTGTATTTTATGTTTGATTTTAAAATCAGAAAATCCGTTTACAAAAATCTAAGCAGTTTTACAGTATGTTTTCCATTTTTTTTTACCTTACTAAAACCAGAATCAGCTAATCCGTAACTTAAAAAACCAAGGTACATTTGGAACTACGAATGTCGCAATCCACATTTTTTGGCATCCGATTCGATTTTTATAGTCTTGCCGATCCGATCCGATCCCGTAACAATACTTTTATTTATTAATAAAATGGTTAGAGCAAGCGTTTGGAGTCAAGTGCATAGAATAAGAAAACTAGGAAGTGTAGTCTAGGACTGAGTGTTAAAAAAAAAGAAAAGAGTTCTCTGTGTTGGCATGCAAATACATGGCCAAATGAATTACAGCCATCCAACGTGAAATTCAGCCACTATTACTTTCAGAGTAGGACTAATCATTTGACATGGTTATTAATCAATTTGTGGTGTGATTTAGAATAGTGAGAGAAGGGATTTTCATTTATTGACAGTCCTTAATAGCAAGCCGCAGTTAGAGTGGTACTTTCCATGCGACCTCCCGACACCATGACAGAGGAGTCCGGGCACAGTGAGGAATCAACCATGTAACTACAGAGCCGAAGATCCAGCATCCAATGTAAAACTAACGTCAACACGGTAACCCACTGACATGCCTGCTTAGTGGTGCATTTTCTTCGTCATCCGGGTGGCTGGAGTGGAGTGGCAACCAGCTTTGAGGCGCATTTACTACACCAACCATGTTGGAGTGTGGCCCAGAGTTACAGCAAACGGATCGTCCCGATCTCATGGCAGAAGCCAATCTTTTCCAATCTTCAAAATACAACGCCAGCCAATCCCGATACAGATCAAAGATCAGATTGGTACATCCCTATTACAAACTGCTATTATGGCGTACCGCACCGTGAAGAACTTACCAGGATACGCACGCCATCAGATCGGACAGAGGCGCCAAACCATTGCTTGGACTTAAACTCCATCTGCGCTCCATCCACATTCTTCCTGTCACCTGCAAAGACATACAACAACGTTAGCAAAATTTGTTATAAAACAAAAATGTTACATATATGATTGTGTTCTTGTTTTTAGTATAGTTTATTTATTTTAATATATGTAATTATATAGTTCTGTCTACTTTTTAATTGTTTAAAAATATTTAGTAGTATTTTTTTTAAATGTCGATAATTTAGGTATACTCTTGCATAATACAAGTCTGGGTTTTCGCAACATGAAATTGATCGTGGTGCACGACAAAATAAAAACCGCCACACATTAAAATAGTTTTTTTTTAAACCCCCAAAACAATGTGAACTAATATACTGTATGAATGTATAGAATATATGCTATTTCTATACATGTATAGCCTATTATTTACACTGCAATTAGGTTGAAAGCAATTTCAAATAACATAAAGATGCTTCACTGTGCTTTATTTTGATTAACATGCACCGGAATCGCCTGTCTGCCCTGTTGGCACTTGTACATGTGTGACCAGATAGAAATACACAATCTGTGTTGTGACCTATCATACTCCTGGACTCTGAATTCATACCATTTTATACAGGATAAATTTCATTTCCCATGTATTTGTATTACTAAAAAACAGGCACCTAACTAAATTTAGGATTGTGTCAAATAGTACAAATTGTTGTAATCTTGTACAAGTCACATAGAACTTCTTCTTTTCCTTTTGGCTTATTCCTTCACGGGTCGCTACAGTGAATCATTTGCCTCCATGTAACCCTGTCTTCTACATTCTCTTCTCTCGCACCAACTACCTTCATGTCCTCTTTCACTACATCCATAAACCTCCTCTTTGGTCTTGCTCTAGGCCTCCTGCCTGGCAGTTAAAAACTCAGCATCCTTCTACCAATATATTCATTATTTCTCAACTGGACATGTCCAAACCATCTCAGTCTAGCCCCTCTTACTGTATTTCCAAAACCTCTAACATGTGCTGTCCCTCAGATATATTCATTCCTGATCCTGTCTATCCTGGTCACACCAAAGCGAACCTCAGCATCTTCATCTATACTACCGTTTAGCTCTTCCTCCTCTCTTTTCTTCAGTGGCACTGTCTCTAGACCAAACAACATCGCTGGTCTCACCATAGTTTTGTACACCTTTCCTTTCATTTTAGCTGAAACTCACACAATCACACCTGACACTTTTCTACTAAATAGGTGAAGTAACAAAAGGACTCTCGACATTTTAGACTTGATAGTGGTGCTCTCAGCAACTTTGCCATGAATTTAGCAGTTGGCTGTTAGATGTCCAAAATCTGTAATTGTTTATTGGTTGCTCGTCGTTGTCGTAACAGCCCCAACACCACAGGAGCAAAAAAGGTCAAAGGGCATAAAGAAGATAATGTATGAATGACTTTCTTTTCTAAGTCACAAAGTTAAGGCAGGCTGCGTTCCACACTAGCCCATCATGCACCACTTCAACCCATATCGGCAACAAGCACAAGCAACCTGGTAAATGCACATAAATACTTGATAATTCCACTGCATGTTGAAGCTTTAAATCATACAGCAAGAAAGGCTTCTATTGTGCAAAGTACACACACACACACACACAATTATGGCAGCTCAAACAGCAGGACATGTTACTGTCACATGCCCCCTGCAACTACCACACTATTTTACACTGTGTAACTACGGCAGCGTTAACTGTATTTTTTACATAGCGTCAAATCACAACAGAAGTAATTTAAGGATATACACTATTTCATATTGAACAGGTCCATACATTCTTCCTTTATTTGGCAAAGTAAATATTCTTGTTTACATGACAGCATGTCTATTCTATCTCTACATGGTTGCATTTACTGTTTCTCATCTACTCTCTGTATCGCATACATTCAATTAAATGACACGTCAAATTTCTGATGTTGTGAGGAAACAATTTGCAATAGGTGGTACACTGCACTCCCCGTGCGTGCGTGGGTTTTTTCTGGGTTCCCTCCCACATTCCAAAAACATGCATGTTAGAATAATTGGCGACTCTTAATTGTCCATAATTATGAATGTGAGTGTGAATGGTTGTTTTTCTGCCCTGCGATTGACTGGCAACCAGTCCAGGGTGTACCCCGCCTCCTGCCCAAAGTCAGCAGGGATAGGCATACCCACGACCCTAATGAGGATAAGCGGTATAGAAAATGGATGGATGGTACGCTGCATGAATGTGTGTGCATTTTGTCTTTGTTTATGTTAGGATTGCATATTGTTTAGATACAGTATTTTCTGATACACGTGCCCAATCTGTACTTTCGTAACAGTGCTGGTGCCTAAACGGCCGATGTGGTGGAAATATGCATGGTGGAAGTATGCATACTTCCACCACTCCTAAATTCCAGCATGTGTTCTGACATGAGGAACCAGCAGCAGGCCTTTTCTACGCAACTTAAATCAGGAACACAAAGAGCAGTTGACAAGGGTAGCACCATGCTTTTGTTGTTAACAGTTGCAACCCTGGTCCATAAAAGGTGGAAATGTCGTTTACAGTAGTGGTTCTCAACTGGATAGGCTGCACCATCATCGCTCAATGACAAGTGGTGACCAAAATTGCAAAAATGTTTCAACTATCACTTCTCAAATATCTTCAATGTATAGGGACTCTTTGCAATGACATTTGCCAAGGCATGCACATCAAAGTGGCATAGCAAGTGAAAAGCATAGACAAGAACACAAAGTACATTCAGACAGATCATGCAATCATCATGCAGAAGCTGAGCACCTAGGGCAGTAGACCCCAAAGACACTGAGCGTCCGATGGGCGGAACAAAGCCCAGCATTTATCCAATGAGCGTTCAGTTTTGCACATTGGAACCACCCACTATATGCTTTCCCATTGTCAGAACTGACAATGAGGCTGCAGGGATGAATGATAAAGAAGTCATGTCAGTTACCTGTGATGAGTAGCTGATTTTGAACAAAAGATGAAGGTATTCTAGCACATATTTAGTCAATGAAATATACACACATCAGTACATATTTCACCACTTTTTAGCCATTTTAGGGGAAGCTGAGCTTCCCTTGCAGCCTTAGACCAATCACCACTGGTTGTACTAGAGATGTGTTTGTTTGTGAGTTGGAGATACATATATGGTGTATTGCACTGTTGATGTGTTTAGGTTCAGGATAAAGTTATATAAGAGACTGTGTGACACTGTTGGTTATCATAACAAACAACCGTGGGTTGCCGTGATGTATATGCGTTAATTTTGCTAAAAAAGTAACACGATTAATTAAATAAATTAGATACAGCTGTTAACGTGCTATTTTTGACAGTCATGGTGATTCCATAACGCCCAGGCAAAGATCCACCGAAAACAACTTTGTAGGACGTTGCCCACCAGTTGAGAATCAGGTCTACGGGACTTAGAACAAAAATAACCTGACCTTGGTAGCACAAGCTTTGACTCTAGTCTACTAGACTAGACTACTTAATAATGGAATGTGTGCCAGAACGCAAACGGTGCTGCTTGGTGGAAACAAGACTTAAGACACTGCAAATTTTCACATCCTTTTGTCAATTGTAATGAAACTGTGGTTTGTTTTCCCCCTTATTTTTATTTGGTCAGGTGTGAACTCTCTGACCAAACTTGCCAAATCACTTGGTCCGAGATCATTTAGTAGGGGTAGTTGAAAACAGGTGGTAAACAGTGGAACGCAATTATCAAGCGGATTTCGGGTACCTGACGAGTCAAAGTGGAGTTGTTGGCAGGCAGACGAGATACTCCAGGGGCAGCTGTACACAGCTCCTCTCTCCACGACGTCACCCAGAGATGATGTGTTGGCCCGGGGCGCTCCAATCAGAACGTCCGACCTGTGAAGGGAGGGCCGTATTACTAACACGACTCGATTGCACAGACATTTGGAAAACGGTCAAGATTTAGTGTTCAGTGAAGAAAAAGAAAGCTTGAAATACTGTCCACAGGTGTGACGAAAGCATAACTGAAGAAAAACAGACTTTATTGAACTTTTTGGGATAATTTTCTGCACTCACAAAAAAAAAAAAAAAAAGAAAAAGAGACCATAACTGAAAAATGGACACAACAGCCAACTGGAAAATGGTACAAGCACCTCCGACTGGCCTGCTCTTTATAATGTGCCTATTGGAACAAAAAACAAGCTCTCAAACACAGGCGGTATTTGTTTTACAACGTTTTCGTAGGACCGACTCTCAAACTATTTTAAAACTTTATTTTGACCTATGCGCTTTGGTTTGTAAATACCACACTTGATCAAGAACTAGTTACATGTGCAAGGTGGAAGAAAACTAAGTCGCTTTAATTCTGCAGAAAACACACAAGAGCTAACTAAAACAAAAAATAGCCCAGATAAAATGACTATACAAAAAAGATGGTTTGACAAAAACAGCGTGCGTGCTTTGTGTTTATAGGTGCTTGTACATACAGTATGTTTAAGTATTACAACATTGATGGTGGTAAAAGCAGTAGTGAAGAGGAACAACATTTACCATTCTTTTCAGTCAACTTTTTGCCCTTCCTTGTGTCTCCCTACCGTAAGGCAGACTTTTGGTCACATTGTGTTAAAGAAGGAAAGTAAAAACATAAGAGAAATCAGAAACGGGAGAAATGCTGACCAACATTGGTCGCATGCTTAGTCTAAGCTGTTTGACTGTCACAATCATCATTAAAAATAAATATGGTATCCTTGAACCTGCAATTGACTGGCGACCAGTCCAGGGTGTACCCCGCCTCTCGCCTAAAGCCAGCTGGGATGGGCTCCAGCATACCCGCAAACCCTAATGACGATAAGCGGCATAGAAAATGAATGAATGAATGAATGAACCTGTGAAAGGATCTGCGCCTACTGGTTTCAATTTGAGATGGAAATGTTGCTTAGGAGGGTTGTGAACGATAAACCAATATGACCGGATATCTGGTTTGACATCTATATCTATAAGAATGCGCCATAAATCATTCATTCATTTATTCATTTTCTATACCGCTTATCCTCATTAGGGTCGCGGGTATGCTGGAGCCTATCTTTTGTGGGGACATGCACCGTGGGAGAAGCATTCAGTGGACTGTGTGTCTTTTAAACAACGAGAAAGCCTGGACTGCCAGTGAAAGGATTGTTGTCCATGCTCCATAGCTTGCCATGACTGAAGACTAAAATGGAGGTAAATAGTAGAAGGCGCGCTAGCCAGTCCCAGCTGCCTAGCTAGTCACCGATAAACGCAAGTTGGCGGAACCTCCTCTGATGGAACGTAAATGGAGGCTAGCGGGATTAGTTTAGTTTAGCATGCTAGTGTAGTTGTGTGTAAGGCTTAGTTCACACTGCAGGTCAATTCCAATTTCTTTGCTCATATGCGACCTAGTATCTGATTTTTTCATGTCAGTTTGAACAGCACAATTCCAATTTTTTTCAAATGCGACTTAGGTCTCATTTGTATGTAGATATAAATATATGTATGCAAATTATGTTGTGCTTCTGCGCATGCAAGTCACTCTCCAGGCACGTTGTGTAAACATTACAGGTCGCATTTGTTTGGTAATGTGAATGACCACATAAAATAATTGGATTTTAAACAAAAAATCAGAATTGGGAATCCTAGCCCGCAGTGTGAACCTAGCCTAAGTGCTGGCTCGGGCTGGATGAGTATATTTTCACCGTGTTGTGTTTTACTGCTTTAATGTAAGAAGGGTTTTACAATGCGTGATGACAACGTGCAGGCCAGAAGCGTATTATTCTTGCAACCAGCTCTTAAACCTTCCGCAGACATTCATCAATTGACATTCTCAACACAGAGAGCACATTTCCTTCAATATTAAGAGCGCCATTTGCCCCATGTCGTCTAACTGTGTAAACAAAATAAGCGTGTCATAAAAAAACTTAAATATGCAGTTGTAATTGCATTGGTGACTACATCTTCCTTAATCACAAGCACTGGCATTACTGTTGGCTGAAGATTTTGAAGAGCACAAAAAAGTGAGGCTCAAATTCAACCCATTGAAACGGAGGATTCCAACATCAGACAAGAACAAAACAATATGTAAGATGATTACTTATCTGTTTATTAGTGCTCATGTGGAATTTTATCAAAATGTCACTATGCAAAATACACATTTGATCTGGAGCTAAAATGTCATGTCATAATACAATGTCCTGCAATTTTCCTTCAAAATAAAAGACTTACCATGGTTACCCTCAGACGTACACTTTATTATGGTGCCTTATGACATGTTTGTTATCATTACAACTTTACTCTGTTACTATTACATCTTTATTCTCATAACCATTCGTTCATTCATTCATTTTCTGTACCGCTTATCCTCATTAGGGTCACGGGGATGCTGGAGCCTATCCCAGCTGGCTTTGGGCGAGAGGCGGCGTACACCCTGGAATGGTCGCCAGACAATCGCAGGGCACAGATAGACAAACAACCACTCACACTCACATTCATACCTATGGACAATTTCAGAGTCGCCAATTAAGCTAACATGCATGTTTTTGGAATGTGGGAGGAAACCGGAGTACCCGGAGAAAACCCACACACGCACGGGGAGAACATGCAAACTCCACACAGAGATGCCCAACGGAGATTTGAACCCAGGTTTTCCAGATCTCCTGACTGTGTGGCCAATGTGGTAACCACTCGACCATTCTCATAACCATAAAATGTTATTCTCTTAATGTTACAACTTTAATCTGTTTATTGTAATACCTCTAACAATACATTTAACAAACAAACAATACATCTATGTGATATTACCCCAGTAATTTATTCTTGTAACTATACAACTTTTCCCTTCAATTTAGTATTAAATTAATATGCAAACTTTAAACCATAGAATGATTATTGGACAATTATTGGATATTTATCAGTGCTCATGTGAAATTTTATCAAAAGAAAAATGTGACCCGGAAAAACTTTAAAATTACGATTACAAAAGGTTTTTGTTTTTTAAGGGTGCAGGAGTAGGGGGTACATGGCCTCATGTCAAATGTCTAAAGTAGTACTGAAAATGTTTTGGGAACCACTGCTATATAACATTGAAATTATAACTGAAAAAATGTAGAAATGTATGCACCTTACATTGTGTTAATTTATTACCACAATGTAAGGTGCATGTATGTGTATGTATTATTTATAACAGTTTAACTATCCCATCTGCGTATGTCACAGCCAGAAAGCGATGAAGAGTTAAGATATAATGAGAATCAAGTGGGGTCCTATTTCTTAGTGGCTTCTTCCCAGGCCCTACGTTTTAAGGGGAAAAGGAAAGGGAAGGGGACAACACGAAAGGCCAAGGGGTAGAGTTGGGGTTCAGTGGAGGTCACTGTAGAGACCTGGATTGTCAAATGTCTCATTACCCGGACAAAAATCCTGTAACAGATAGCTTGTTATTCTTCTGAGCATTAAAACTGTATGGCTTGACTTTCACATTTTAAGTACGGTGTCGGAAACACGCCGATATAACTTTGGCGCCTTAATTAAAGACTCTTACTGTTGGTCGTTGGGGGATTTGAAGAAGTCCACCGAGAAGCCGAAGTAGCTCCCCGGGGGGCCGCTGTACACGGAAGGACGCTCCGCGTCTAAGTTGAAGGAGACTCCGCTGTGGAGGACCAGGAGCACCAGGAACAGGAGAGCGATAGACGGCCAGCCTGCCGCCATGGCTGCTCTTGCTGCCACCCGGGGAGTCGAGTCCCGGACAGAGACAGGCGGGGGATGTCAGCTGGCTAGCCGGAAAGCTAACTAGCGAACGCGACGACTTTACTTTCAGTGGCTTAATGCAAAAGTTGTTTACGCCGAAGCCACATTCCAAGCGGCGTAACTCCGAGAAGAAAAGGCCCGTTTCGCCAGCACGCAACCAGGAAGACGCCAATGGGTGAGGCCGTTAAACTCGGCGTTGATAGTAGACTCTCACCCTAGGATGGCCCGCAGCTGGTCTGGGCTCCAGTCCCGACCCGACATGCTAACATGCTAAAATGTTGTGTCATAACACATACAACGTCCGGTAATTTACCGTCAAAATAAAACATTCACCACTGTTGCCCTCAGACGTACACTTTATTATGGTACTTTCCGACCGGTTATTACAGCTTAATGCTGTTTTTGTTACATCTTTTTTTCATAACCATTTAAACGTTGTTTTCGTAATATTACACATTAATCATGAAGTTGTAATATCACAACTAATAACTGAATACCCACATTTACTATCGTAGCAATACAACGGTATTCTTAGAATATTACAACATTTTGTAGTTGTAATGTGAATAAACACCAAAAGCAGTGTGACTAAATATGGGTACGCTGGAAAAAATAAACACGCAGTGTGGAACTGTCCTGCATTGCTACAATGACACATACTGGATGTAAATGCTGCCGCCTAGTGGTGGGAAAAATCATTACACGGCAAGTTGCCGATTGGCTAGCACTTGTCTGTCGCTCCTTCTGTCATGCGGCTAACCGGTACAGATTGATTTTCTACTGGTTGATTTACTCGGGTTGTGTACAGGGGCATCGCCAGAAATTTTGGGCCCCATGAACACCCCCCCCCAGGCAGCTTTTGTCACCGCAACTCTAGAACCTTAACTGACCCAGCAAAAGATTGATATAACTCCAACTCTGAAGGTTTGCAAATATCTTGCTTCTTACTGTTACAGTACTTTCAGTGTAATAGTGATGCACATGAACTATCAGTGTAATATTTACTGCTAGTAAGTTACCCACGCCCCTGCCTCTCACCCAAGACAGACTCCAAAATATTGATATGGATGGATGGATGAAGTTGTCCATGCAACAGTTCGCATAGAGCTATGCGATTTACCACATCAAATTTATTAATATTCTGCAACTTTTCTCCATTTTTTGAGGGCCTTAACTTGCATGAAAACACACCGAAATTTGCAAGCTCATCAGCGAGCTCATAGCCAAAAGTTTGATATCTCAGGGGTCCCAAACACAAATCCCAAAATTCACTTGTAGCGCCCCTTTTGAGTTGCCATCCAGCCATCCATTTTCTGACCACCGTGTGGCCCTTTTTAAACTTACATATTCAACATATTTCCTTTGCATATTCCCATATGTCATTTGCATATTCTATCATGTTTCACTTGTGTTCTTTACATGTTCCGCCATATTATATTTATGTAATTTACATATCACGTTTAGGTTAACTGGCGACTCTGAATTGTTCGTAGGTATGAATGTGAGTGTGAATGATTGTTTGTCTGCCCTGATTGACTGGCGACCAGTCCAGGGTGTACCCTGTAACTTCTTTAATACTTGGGGTAGAGTCACAGTTGATTAAATACAGATCATAGACTTGGTATGATTCAACCTGTGAATTAATTCATTGTTGGTTGCACTTGCCATTAATTGTTGTTTACTTGTTTGTTTATATACATCATTAATTTATACATGATGCCCTTACAAAAAACAACGGGAATCTAGGAAACTTCACCTGCACTGTCCAGTATCCAGGTTTTTATTTCACAGTCAAACTGGTTGAAATTATGGCAAAAAAATTCCTGAATGGATTTCAATTTACTGAATTTACTGAAGTTTTGGATTGTAACGTTCCAAATGAACCAATATCGTCCTTGAACTGTTTTGGCATTGTTATTAAAAACGAGGATGATGTTAACCGCAGAAGAAAGTTCTGCCTCTCACTTTAATAATTGTTATGGGCATGAGACATCATTCCATTACAGGAAGCCAAACTGGTTTCACTTCAGAACATTTGAGTGATGTTCAGTGACACTTTTTTGTTTTCGTTGACTGGCTTGGATAAATAAACTCGCACTCAGAACTTTTTGTTTCCTGAAGAAAATCAGATTTTAAAAGAAAACCTGCAAATGCACTACAAGCTCCTTCCTAGCAAACAGGAACACATGGAAAGCAAAAGTGACTGGGATGTTCAGGAACAAGCCTTCACCTCTGTTGCAAGAGATGAAACAGTCTTGCGTAATGAAAAGCAATTTTTTTAGGAGAAAATAATGGAAGACTTAAGGCCACAAGCAGCCGGAAGGGCTGGCGCTTGCGCCAACATTTGTAAGCATGTGCAACAAACACCATCAGGTCAGATGAGCTTCACATAATGACAAGCTATAAAAGTCTCTGGTGTATACAGATGGGCCCCAAACACACCAAAGGAATCAAACTTATAATTTTGCATGTTATTGTCAAGTTACCAAGGCATTGATCAATCGCTATGGAACTTGTTCAAGCTGTTTTAGGTGTTATCAGATGAGCAGCCTTAATCAGATCATAGGTGGGACAGCTCTAATCTGACTAGATACTGTAGGTCTGCTCTAGTCTGAGGGGACGGCACAGGATCTCTCATGTCCAGACAAGAATGGTTTGGCATGTTAATGTCAAATGCGTCAAGGAGGCATGGCAGACTCTCTCCGCCTTGAAAATAAATAAGCAGCATGTACGTGAATGAGCAGCCCCCTACGTGAACAAGAAAGGCGAAATAATTTCATGTCAGACAAATTACTGTCACCATGCTGGCTGACAGCAATAAAACCTCATCAGAGATAGTTATGACCTTCATTGTGGAGGACAATTCAAGACATGATGCCGGGCTGGAATGTGAGGCATGGGGAGTGTGCTCGGAGGATGTGGAATATGAGAATTAGATTCTCATCTTTTTAGAATCAACTTGGCCAAGTAGACATACGCAAACAAGGAATTTGACTTGGTTAAAATACTGTACATATATAATTAAAAAGTTGTGCAAAAGATCAGCAAAAGTGACATTTATTTTTATTATATACGTATTCAGGTAAGTAAGTAAGTAAGGATTTTTATTTGTAATATTATACATAATATTTGTAGAATTATATATTTGTAATATTATTTACATTAAAACAAAACAGGATCCACGTTCAAGTGTTTTTTTGTCATGTTTTGTGTTGATTAGCAAGACAGCCTGGGGGAAGAAACTGTCCCTGTGCCTACTTGTTTTGGCGTGCAGTGCTCTGTAGCGCCTACCCGAGGGGAGGAGTTTGAACAGTTTGTGTCCGGGGTGTGAGGTCTCTGCCGTGATGTTCCCTGCCTGCTTCCTGGCTGTGGATTAATACTGGACAAGATATGCTTTAACTGCCACCATGACAGCTTCACTTCCTGTACTTACTTGTCCTGGTTTTAATTCCCCAAACACTTGAAGGAAACTCCAGTGAGTCACTGATGGGCTAGTGGTTGACTCACCTGACTTCAGTCCTCACTCAGTGACAATTGTGAATGTAAATGGGTGTCTGTCTTTTGAAGGACTGTATTCATCAAATATTTTCACGCTACCACATTGTACGGAATTTATATTCTGATTTTTTCCCACATACAAAGTACTCCTGATCAAAATGTTCAAAAAATGGAGTAACCATTCAACAGAAATAGGCTGTTCATCAGCTGATCAAAAATTTATGGCGCAACCTTTAAAAGCCAAAATATTTGCAGAAATGTAGATTCAATCTCATTTTTTCTGTTACCATTTATTATATTCACACTGTCATGAGCTATTGATGGAAATAAGCTTTCTTTCTTTGAATGTGGTCAGATTGTTGTGCCGCATAAGATAGGCTTCTTCCAGCACGACATTGCTGCTCAGGTTGGATGCGGTAAGACATCATTTTAAACTTCTTAATTCTTCAAGGTACGGGACCAAATGAAAGGGTGCTGATCTGGGGTGCTTTCTCCTTCAAAGCTATTCATTACTGAGTCCTGCTAATGTTATTTGTATTTCAGGAGCCTTTGGGGTTTTTTGAGCTATGGTCATAAACTTTAACAATATGTAATAAACTATATAAAAATAAAAATAATAAACAGCTTATTTCAGTTTCAGTTTCCTACTCAAATATTTTTGTCTCACTCCCATTTTTTTTCTTTTTGCATTTTGAAACTCAACTTAGAATCACCTTTAAAAAGTGCAAAATGTAAATTCTTGCAATTTTTCAACTGGTGTTAAAATTGGAATCAGGGTTGTAGTTCTGATTGCTGTTATATAGGGCACGTAGGATGCAATTGTAAATCAAGATAAAAGGAGGTCCTCAATCTCCGTACAACTTCCTTTCCTACAATAACGCAATTTTGTAAAAGTTAGAACTTATACCTAAATTGTACTAGTAGCAGTGACGTGCGGTCAGGGTAGGCAAGTGAGGCAATAATTTACAGCACCAGCACATTCTAAGAACAAGAGTTGAGTCTAAGCCAGGGGTTCCTAAACTTTTTCCACCGAGGACTGCATATCAAAAAAATCAAACAATGCAGGGGGTCGCTTTGATATTTTTGTGTTTATTTTTTACTTTATAAAGCGCCTAAAAAAAACCCCTAGTTACATTACTTTATGCCAATGCTTTGTGCTAATACTTATTAATCTCATCATAACAGCCTTTTTCTTTTCTTCTTCATTTTTGCTGTATTTGTACAACTTCTGCTGTTTTTTTCAGTGTTTAATTTTATATTTTTACATGCCGTGGGCCAATAATAAACGAATCACCAGCCACAAACGGCCCCCGGCCCGCACTTCAGTTCTAGGACAATAAAGACTTGCAATACTGGATGGAAGCCAAGAGTGGGCACTGTGGAACCTGGGCTTGCTCTGTAGTAGCAGCCGAGTGCATAGATACAATCAACAGTCACTCAGTACAGATGCCAATGCTGACAGCGTGCTTATTGTTTGATGTTTCAGGTGGGTTTGTGTATCAATAATGCGCTTGTGGGGTGCTGAAAGTGCTAAATATAGCTAAAGAGAGATTTGAACTCACCATAATGCCAAATCAACACAGTTTGCCACCAAGTACGGTGTTCCAGTGCATTTCCATTTACTGATGTAGTGGCCAACAGTCATTTCTCCTGTCCTGTTTTTTCTTTCAAAATACCCCAGGGGCTTTTCTTTTAATCTGGGGTGCTTGGTCTCCTAGTACCAAAGCAGTTTTGAAGGTTTCGTTGACTCGTTAGAGAGCCGTTCTCTGCATATTATGCAGAGCGAGCTTGGTATGTGGGTATCACCTTCACGATAAATCCGTATTTTTTAAGTAGGACTCCTGATATTGTCTGTTGAAAGCCTTCTCTTTTTGGAAGTCGTAGGCTCTTCCTCTGTTTCTTCATTGAACTTTTCCTCCTTTGCAAAGAAAGCTTATGGGGACGGGTTACATTTTGGCGCTCAAGTGACGTAACCAAGAGAATCCAGTCAAAGCTCCTTCAGACTCAGATAATATATAAAACAGAAATAGATAATTATTTCTTGTGCCACCCAATATCAAGTGGTCTGCGGCCCGGTACCGGTCCACGGACCGGTGGTTGGGAACCACTGGTATAGAGTGAACGAGTGAATAGCATTTATAGAACACGGTATACATCTTTGTATGTACTTTATGGCATGGATTTGCAAAGTTATTAATAAACAATTAAAAAAACACTGACCCTAGGTATGACTTGCAGATTTAATGCCATCAACCGACACATACAGTTTCCTGTACGATGAAGTTAAATACTGTACATTGCCTGAAACCATTGTTTGAAACCGTCCCTTGCATTGCTGCATGATGGAGGAAGATTCCTGATGTTGGAAAGGTTGTGACGTCATGTTTTATGACTTCAGTGCTCACACCCAACACCTATTATTATGATGACGATAATAATAATTATTGGTATTGATAGTGTCTGCCGCATTATGATATTGCCTGCCCCACCACGGCACTGTTTTCAGGTTGAGGCAGAAAGCCACCCAGGCTTAATTAACACTGTGCTGCAGTTAAAATGAATTGGGAATGTATCCAATGCTGCACATCAGGTTTTTCATGTCGTTCAAGCTGCAACGTTTGTCTTTGGAAGCAACATCGGCTATAATTATCATTATTTTTAGTAAGCAGTAGATTTAATAGCTATGATAAGGAAATTGTCATGTAATTTTTTTCATTACTTTCTGTTTCTCTCTGTTAAAATCAACCTACCATCAATATTCTGTTCACATCTTTGCAAGGGAGTAAACTTACCAAATCAGCAAGGGAATCCAATAATTATTTGCCCCGCTATAAATGATAGTAATGAGAAGTTTTTATTCGTGTTTTAATTGCCTTGTTTTGTGCATTTGTTCTGTGACAAAGACGTTCTTACTTTACCTTAACAAAAGCACATCCACACTAGCAAAAACATTACCAAACTAAGTTTAACCAAAAGTATACACGCCCCAAGTGCATGTTGGCATTGAGGAAAAGCATTAAGAAAGTTACATTCCTCATCTTGGATGGACTGGTGTATTTGCAAGAGATGGCCAGGTCGATCCAATTAATAACACTGTATTATTGATACCAGAGAGAGATAATTAATCTCCAATATAAATTTACAGTAGAATCTCTCAGTATTGGATCGATACTAGCGTGATGAGATCCATATTATTCAGGCAGCAACGTGCAGTGAAGTTCATGGCTCCAATAGTAGTTTTTGAAAATCTTAATACAGTTTGCTCGTTAAGAGGATAATAATAATAAAAAAAAGAATAGACTAATTCACTTTGGTTAAAAAGGTTTCCAAATTGTTTACAGATACTTCGTAGTCTTTTTATTAACTGAAAAACATTTGTATTCTTGCCGGTTATCTGTATATTAAGTATACTTTTACTATACCTTTACTATAAATTGTAAAAGTCTGATCACCTCCTGATTTGGTCGCCGAAGCCCAGGTCGCCCGGACACCCGCCCTCGACCACTGCCCAAATCACACAGCACCGGACCCTTATGCTTGCCCCTGCAGGTGGTAGAGCCACTGCTCCTTCACATCGAGAGGAGCCAGTTGAGGTGGCTCGGGCATCTAGTCCGGATGCCTCCCGGGCGCCTCCCCGGTGAGGTGTTTCGGGCATGCCCGGTCGGCAGAAGGCCCCCGGGAAGACCTAGGACACGCTGGAGGGACTATGTCTCACAGCTGGCCTGGGAACGCCTTGGTGTCCTCCCGATGGAGCTGGAAGAGGTCGCTGGGGACCGGGAGGTCTGGGCTTCCCTGCTGGGGCTGCTGCCCCCGCGACCCGGACCCGGATGAGCGGTGGAAAATGGATGGATGGATGGATGATCACCTCCTGGTGAGCTTGGATATGTGTTCCTACATCTTGGCAGTAAAGTAAATCCATTCATTCAGCAAAGCCTAAAAATATGAATTTAATTGAATTTCTGCTGTTTGTGTATTTCTATAAAGTTAAAAAAACACTGGCTTTTCCTCTTTACAAAGCTGACAGCTGAAAAGCACCTTCCAGCTCATGCACCACCCCGCCCTTTTTAGGATGCATTGGTAGTGCCTCACATAGGGCACTTCGGTTAACATTACCTGAAATACATTATACAGGCTGTAGAAAGTTGTGCCATATAGTAAATGTTCCTGCAACATGTTATTGGTCACATTAACAAACAGGAACTGGCAAACGCCATGATCTCAGTGTGCACTCAGACGATTGGTGGGGCTTTGAAACTAAGCCATGAAGCTATGCTCACGTTGCCCTCATTTTAGGTTTCATTTGGTCAGGAAATGTGCAAATTTAACCATTATTAAAAAAAATTGTTAAAACGACGTTAAATCATTCAGAAAATACAATTAAAATACAGTTCAATGGACAAGTATTAATACAGTATTTGTCATGTATTTTATCCAGAATGTTAATGAACCAATTAAAGAGAAAAAACAACAAATCATTCAATGAGCTTGAAAAATATCAAAGTAAATATAAGTATAAAAGTATACAAAATAAGAATCGTTATCTGCAATACTGACCCTGTATTTACTTGGTGTCAGATTGATAATATTTTTAGTGTTGCCCTGTTGTAGTACCTGTTTCTGAGTAGCTCCGCTCTGCTTTCACATAACCATATGATCCCAAATCCTCACATGCGATAGGCCGCATGGCGTGCCCTTTAGTAATCATGAGAAGATGAACGCCTCTTTCTTTTGGAAACAATGAAACAAACATGTTGGCAAAGTCATAAAGGTATCTTTAATTATACATCTACGTTTATTTATATTTATACTGTATATGTTGTCGTCCACAACCACAACTGGAATGAACTTGTCATGTATAACAAGCTTGGCATGAAAGATTGTTAGCACTCGTGTGCTGCACAACGTGATGTGTGATTGATTATCAGTGTAGGTCTACTATAGGGTTAGCACTTCCTTTTCCCTTCACCGTGTAACAGTAATAAAGTAGGTATTGGACAGGCTTGGACAAACAATTCCAGTCAAAAGTGGCATCATAGCAAAGCTAACTCAGCTTCTAAAAAGACATTCCTACCAGGATTACCTGTCTTCCATGTCTGGAATCATTCTGAAGCTTCACTCTCCTGAGTCGACATGACCACAACCTGAGAAGATACGCAAAAGAAATGTTGAATATAGTCACATGTAGACCACCAGGCCCAGGAACACTCTACACTTCTGCTCTCCTGTAAATACTCACCTATTTAGTCCAGGTCATGCTGATGAGACTGGGCGTTTTGTCAGTGTATTGCGGCTTGACAGACCTGCGTCTTCTCTTTGAATTGCTGCAGTCCTGCATAAAATGTCAGCAGGATGATGCAGATCACGCACACTTTATCAGCGGATAACGTGGTTTGTTAAATGTGACATACTGGGCTGCAGCTCTGGTTCTCCTTCAAACACAGGTGGATTTTGCAGTGCAGGTAGATGTCAAAGCGGTCCTCGTAGAACTGGAACATGTTGAAGGCAAAGGAGCTGAACGTACCGAGTCCGTTTACGTCAACTCTCACTGAATCATCCTCCGAGTTCGGGCACCTGCTCACAAGCCGACATCAGATGGATGGATGGATGGAAGGATCAATAGATCGAATGTCAGTCAATCTGAATGTCAGTCAATGATGAACCATTCAGACTTGTCAAAGCTCCGCACCCATCAATGATCAGGTGGTACATTGGACCCTCGGTGGGTAAAGGGCCACTCGTTGCCCAGCATGAGTCGATGACCACAGAGAGGAGATTCTCATCCAGACCCTCTGTCCTCAGCTCCACAAAGATAGTCTGGTTCAGCAGGATTTCTGTGTCCACATCCAGAGCCTGAGTGTGACTGGAGTCCATATAGGTGGTCATGTTGAGGATGTATTCAAAAGATTCAGACATGATCTTCTGGATCACTGAGCTGTAGAAGGAACATAGTTTGAAAGATTAAACCTATTGTTACTATCCCACCTTGCTCTACTGTCCTGACCCTGCACCCTCAGCTCAGTTGTCCCCCAGGGCTTATTGCTGTTACTGAGACTTACAGTATATCTTCTCTACCCTGTACACTGAAGACATATTACATGTCTAACATTCTAGTTATTAAAGCATTCTGTTCACTAAGGAAAGAAAATACTACCTTCACAGCCAAAGCTAATTAAGACAGCACCTCAAAGGCCTGCAGTAATTCGGTGTCTAAGGGCCCGACTTAGGGGCGGTAAAGAGTTCCTCCTCTAAAACATAGTTACATTTGGCTGCACTAGTACTGCTTACCAAGCCCATGTGCTAGTCCTCCTTGGTACGTTAGTACCTTAGGCACTGGTCCTCAGCAGGATTTCAATCTTGGAGCCTCCGGTCCCAGGGTCCTCACCAACTAAGCTACTGATGATGCCCCATCTGATGGGCTTCAATAACAGCATCCCTGCTCCATCTGAGTTTAACTCACTTGTCTTTGATTCTGAAGGTCATGTCCTTCAGATCTGGCTGATCTTGGAAGCAGGAGAAGTCCAAATGGAAGGTGTCGTAGCGCAAGATCCCATCAGGCGTGGTTATGTTTTGTCTCATGATGGTGTTCTTGTAAAGGATTTTGCTGTCGTTGACCTGCACGGTCACAGAGATTCAAAGTATGTTCAAGAGTCTTCGTTGCAAACGCTACAAAGTGTTAGGAAAAGAGCAACACTCACTGTAATCACTGCCCCACAGTTGCTGCTGGTGTTGAAGCTGAAGTTTACCATGTGGTCCATGTCCTTGTCACCTCGACAAGACTCGTCGTTGAGGTGAAGCTTAGTGTAGTCGATGCCCCTTTCCTCCAAGAGACAACCAACCACAGTGAGTGAAGCA
Organism: Oostethus manadensis; assembly: GCA_024372805.1. NCBI lineage: Eukaryota > Metazoa > Chordata > Actinopteri > Syngnathiformes > Syngnathidae > Oostethus > Oostethus manadensis. Next base: position 2,074,101 of record QODF01000018.1, read on the forward strand.
GTGTTGTCAATACACACCGCCGGATTACCTGAAGATCAGGAGCAAAATGAATGTCCTGGCTTTTCAAGGAGAACTCCAAGATTTCAGGTCAAACTAACTAGACTAACTAGAAATTGTCACAAGCTGTAAAGATTAAGTTTCTTACCCACAGAGTCATTCATTTTGTATTGTGAGGCAAAAATGGCCCGACAGAAGCAAGCTATTTGACCGTTGATGCCGTCAGCGCAGAACTCATGATACACACAGGGATTGTCTAGACAGAAGATCTCATGTGGAGCTGAAGAAAGAGAACAAATGGATAGGTAAAAGCATCATGAAACACTTACATGTGATTTTTGTCTGTCTTACGGCAGCGAGCATTGGACCTCCAGCCATCCACCGAGTGGTTCTTCAGGCTGCATGCTTTGGCATAGGCCTCATGGAACATGCACTTGACCCCATCCAAATCCGTGTAGTTGCACTTGGTTTGGATGCAGGCAGCGATGTACGGTTCTGGGTCGACGTATGCGTGACAGTCGGCAAAGTCAGAGCTGTTCAGAAGTTCACAGCTGTGGTGGAGATAGTAGGATGGAGTCCACGTCAAGACCAAAGAGGAGCTTGCCTGTGATGTGGAGTGTTTCTGCTCACTGTTGAGTCACAATCGAGCAGTTGATGGACTCGTCTACGGGCTCGCTGTACTGCACCTCACAGCTAGAGGAAAACAAAGAGGAGAGGGTGGTTCATTGAAGCACACAAAGTAGAAAATGCTGCAGCTGCAGTCAGCGGGACGTCCATGAAATGATGAGGCCTCACCCTTTAGAGCTCAAATTAGATGACTTTGCGTCACTTAAAGCCATGCTGGTGTTGACGCACAGACCGTCCAGATATTCAGCAACGTCCTCTGGTTGGAGATAAAACATGGGACAAATTATTTAAGAAATGTCAAGACTCACGGTGGCATCCAATGAAATAGGAGCTTGCTAACTTGGATCGTGACTTGCTAATTACACCTTCATTGCAGCCTGCAAACACCACTGAATGTATTTTAAATGGATAAAGGTTACCTTTTAGAACCCAGCCAGCACCCGTGGTGTAGACCAAAGCAGAGTGGCCGTCAAAGTAGAGCGTGGTGTTGTACACGTTGTGTGACAACATGGCAGTAACCCCAGTGTCATCCTTGTAAAGCTCCACCCCGTAATGGATCTCAGAAGTATTGCCAAGTTCGACGTAGTCTTCATTAACCTGCATAAGCCACATGCCAATGTTTGGCTGACCCTGTTGCTGCAATGAAAACATTCAATTCCGTTTACGGGTGGTGGGTGGTTGGGGTCACCTTAACTTTCCCGCTTTGGCCCAAGTAAATGTTGGCGTCACCCAGGTCGATGACCACATGGTCCAAAAACATCACATCTTTGCGACGACGCTCTCGGAACACGCCCACCACCTGCACGGACATGTCCTCCAAGAGATCATAGGCACAGTGATCGTAGACGGAAGTGGAGCCCTCGCTGGTGATGATCGTGGAGCCGCTCACCGTGCACACGGTGACATCTCTCACACAGCTACGGGGTTGGGGTGTTTTTTTCAGTATTGTTAGCATTGAACAAAGCATTTGTGACAGATGGTGTAGTTCTGAGTTTTTACTAGTCATTGGGTTGAGAAGTGATCTTCAGGTAGGCTGAGGCGTTACAATTCAAAAAGACGCCCACAGAGTTGCATCCTATTGTGTCAGGAAGATGAAATTCATCTGGAAACCACAAAACCATCAAGCATGTTCACAGTGTAGACAAATGACGACGGAAACCATGAGGATCAGCGACATTATTTGTATACGATCTTCACAAACCTTCATGCCTGCAGCCGCTCACAAGACGGTAGTTTGTACTTTGAGTGGACTCCCAGTGGTCCACCATGACACCGTTGACCATCACATCCGCGTCCTAAGCACCACCACACGAGCACAACACGCACAAGTGCACAGACTTTTAAATACAGTATGATGTAACTATGCCACATTAAAGTACATTAAATATGATGTAAATATATAAGTATTTTAAATCTCTAAATATGGCACATTAAAGTACATATTGTATAACATAATAATATAATAAAAATATCGTTAATCAATAATCAGTTGTGGTCATATGTGGCTGTGATTTGGGTTGTTTCAAGTTTGATACAAAGTTGACAGCGAGCGCTTGAACTCACAACTCACCAGGTCAACTTCAAACAGATCAATACGCAAAGTTCCTTGATAGCCGAATGAACGGAAATAGATGGCAAACTGCAAGGTGAGAAAATCCGACATGAGGATGTGTCTTCTTAGTGATAAAAATGTGCAGACAACACAGGATAACTCACCACACCGTTACCGGTGTTTTTTTTCAGTTCCAGGACTGTGTAGCACGATGACGTCCCAGTGAGCTGTGACAGTGCGGTATGAAACGCTGATCGAGGGCCCGCTTCTAACATGAAGGATGATGCAGCTGCATTTTGCGACCCGCTATGCGCAATATGGAAGCAGTCCAAGCCTTGGTGTCCATCCATGCAAACGTCCGCCATACCGTTGCCAATGTCCACCTATTGTCAAAGCACCAAATCGCTCTGCTGATTGGCTGAGTTTGTCTGATATCAGGTGTTAACAAGGGGGGACACTCACATACAGCATGCTGTACATTTCTCCGTAAAAGTTGATGGGACAGCTGCTGGTGTCAAAGTCTGCAGAGTACTGAGCCCTTGCACCTGGAGACAAGGAGACACGGAGAAGTGGAAAATGGATCCTGAACTTCCAATGCCAACACTTGCTCTGCAGACTTTATGATGTCCATTTCTTCTGGTCGCAAGCTGACAGGCTGACTTTTCAGCCAATCATGCGACTGTGCTTTTGCCATCCCTGCTGTCAATCATCTGTCATCAATGCATCACCTTAAAGTCTTTGCCATCTCAACTGTGATGGAGCGTTCTAATCAGGGGTCGCTCCACCGGGCCATCCACTTAGTGTTCATGATCTCTTTGGCATGACTGGCCTTTGTACTCCATCTTGACACCAAGACATTATCTGACCTGCCTTTGTCCTAAACGTTGTCACTAACGAACTATCCAGACAGAAAAGTTTTTGGTCAAAAATGCGAAGTATTTCATTGGTTCATCCTCTGAGCCAAAACTGAAACAGCTTTCAGGGGGGCCCGCCCAACTACTTGAGGACCACTGGGTTAAAGTAAGGTGCGTGGTTACCTGGCAGCAGGCCGACAGCAGCCGTGATGACCAAGAGGTGGAAAAGCATGTTGGAGATTTGCGATCGGCTGACCGAAATCTACAAGACACATCAGGCATGTGACTAAGATATTCATGAAGCTGTGAAGTGTTGAAATGTGCTGTCAGAATATAACATTGATGACATGACGGAATGGGAACATATTCAAGTCAAACAGGACATACTGGAGAGGAATGATTTGCCTTGTTAGTGACTGAGTCAGTCGATTGTAATAAAAGTTCTGACTAATAAGAAGCCAAAAACTGACAAGAACGTCAGTCTGTCACATAGACGTGTGAGATTTTTGTGAGCTAGTGGTGACAAACGAGCAAAACCAGACTGACGAATTCCAGCTTAATGAAGACATAGCTTATGTGACTTTCACATTGTTCACATTATTTATTTGACGTGAGCAGTAGAAATATTATCCCATAGCAAAGTAGTCCCCAAAATACGGCCCGCCTCCACATTTGACCCGGCCCCCTGAACAATACCAGAGACGCATTATGATTTTTTTTTCAGTTTGGCCTCATAAACAAGACTGGCCCTGTCTACACGTAGCCATAGTTCTTGCAAACAGGAGATATTTTTCTGCATTTTGCACATGTCCCCGGGTTTTGTCTCATTAAAACAAAGGTTTCTAAAAGCTCCGGCCAAAGTGGATATTTGTGGATTTTTCCGGATCTGCTCACCTGCTCGGCGTCTGACGCAAAAGCACACGGCTCCACGTTGGACGAGATGGAAGTACGGGGCGAGGGAGCAGAGCTGTCCAACTCCAAATCATTTGTTTTAATACCAGAAGACATTGTGGTAGTGGTGGGGGAGTATAAAGAACGACCCCCAAATCCGCTGCTGCGTCCGTTATCCACTGCCACGCGATATTTGCTTCTATAGTCTTCATTTTTGTGATTAGGAAAGCCAAGTTATCTCTCCCCTCACATGGGGAAACTCAATGAACGTCTTGTATGATGCTTGTCAAATGATTTGTGTTGTTGCTGTTATAGTAACTCCTGCCGCCTAAAGGCTTGGCATGCTTGTAAATGCGCTTAAAACGCATTTCAGGATGCAGTAACAATCGAGGCAGTGTGGACATAAATTTTTCCCATAGGGAGAAGGGGGATATATTTGGTTTTAAAAACATCTGCTAGGTGTGAACAGGGCCAATACATGCTTTTTTCTGTGAAGAACCCAGAGAGGGTTACTTGGTTGTTATTTATTTCAGAAATTGTGTTATTTATTTCATTAATAGTGATATTATTTATTTTCTGACTTTTTTTCCTGTGGAGATCCCAGAAAGGGTTATTAAATAGTTATGTGTGGCTTTCTAGAAAACAATACAGTAATTTTTTTTTTTTACGCAGCTCTTCGATAGTCAAACTTTTTCTGTTACGAAATGACCCCGGCCCCCTATCAGAGAAGGGAAAAGTTATGTGGCCCTCACATGAAAAAGTTTAGGGACCGCTGCCATAGCAGGCTGTAGGGTCTTCAAAATAAGAAAAACAAGAACCGTATCAAGAGGACAGAGCACAAGATGAATGTCAGAGGAAAACCTAAATAGTTTTACCAAAAGTTTCATCAGTGCTTATCAGTTCTCAGGAATACCAGGATGTGGTCCAAAGAATGTGCTCCATATTTCATATTAATATCAAGCAAAGTCCAAATATTCATCTATTTAAATCAAAATACAAAGAAATGGTTCTGTCTCAGCACATGAATGAGGAAAGAGGTACTTGAATGTTACCTTGTGTTTTGGGTACTATTAGATATCATTACAAAAGAAGGTTATTACTCATAACTACGGAAGGCTAAGACAACATGCTGTCTATTAATCACCTTGAAGTATGTACTAACTCTATGATCATTTGTTTAACATTGGCATGGAAAGCCACACAAATATGTAATATGGTCATTGCATCACAGTGCAATATATTAAGAATAGGATAGGAATATCATATCTCATATCACACATGTATAGTACATATATTGCTTATTCATGATGTTCTATTAGAAGCATCATTTACTTGCTTGATTGTGGCCATTACTATTATTATTATTCATTCATTCATTCATTCATTTTCTGTACCGCTTATCCTCATTAGGGTCACGGGGATGCTGGAGCCTATCCCAGCAGACTTTGGGCGAGAGGCGGGGTACACCCTGGACTGGTCGCCAGTCAATCGCAGGGCACATATAGACAAACAAACATTCACACTCACATTCATACCAATGGACAATTTAGAGTCACCAATTAACCTAACATGCATGTTTTTGGAATGTGGGAGGAAACCGGAGTACCCGGAGAAAACCCACACACGCACGGGGAGAACATGCAAACTCCACACAGAGATGCCCAACGGAGATTTGAACCCAGGTCTTCCAGATCTCCTGACTGTGTGGCCAATGTGCTAACCACTCAGCCACCGTGCGGCCACTATTTTTATTACCACTATTATATTCATACATAACATAGAGGCCAGATTGAGATGGTTCGGACATGTCCAGAGGAGAGATAGTGAATATATTGGTAGAAGGATGCGTAGTCTTGAATTGCCAGGCAGGAGGCCTAGAGGAAGACCAAAGAGGAGGTTTATGGATGTAGTGAAAGAGGACAAAAAGGTAGTTGGCGCAAGAGAAGAGGATACAGAAGACAGTTAGATGGAGGCAATTGATTCGCTGTGGCAACCCTTGAAGGGATAAGCCGAAAGGAAAAGATTATATTCATACATAACAACGTAAATCCTGATTTCAGGACTAAATTGATCTTAAACAGAGGGTAAAGGTGATAATGGTAATAATTTATCACATGAAATATATACATAATGTCATTACTATGTTGTCTTTTCGGGATTTTGTCTCATACAATAAAATCAGCAGATCAGGGCAGTCAAGTGGAGGTTCTGTTGCAGGAGATTTTCCACCTTCTCCCAGCAGAGTACCAAAATCTTGTCTTTTTAATGCACAATATGGGACACTTGGCCAGGAGCGTTGGTGTTGCTAGCGCACAGTCCCTGTTTGGCAACATTTCCACAAAGTCCTTGGCTTGTCTTCATGTGGGACACGTGCTATCCAAACTAATTATTATTACCATCAACACTGATTACTATTATATCTTTTAATGAAATATCTTCGGTATGCTGGAGCCTATCCCAGCTAACTTTGGGTGAGCAACAGGGAACACAAAAGCCAATCGCAGGAATAATTTGTTATCTACAGCAAGTGTGGCCAAGTTATGACATAGCCATACGAACCTTTTTTTTGTTGATAAGTCAGAAAATGCAGTAGAGAAAAAGGCTGCTCACATGTGGCAGGTGTCCTTGAGGCTCTGGATGAAGATGTTCCTTGCTTTGGCTGTCCAACAAACAAACTGCTGCCTTTTTATTATGCACAGCTTGCATCTTTTCAAACTGGTTTCTACTAGGAACATTCCAGTGATTGGTGTCATATGAGACGTTCATGAAACAACAGTTTGTGATGTGCAAAGAAAAATGGAAAAGACGTCAGCAGCATGTCAAGCTGAGGATTATCATAGAGGCTGAGAATGCATCCTGAGGTTGGTGCATTCCATAGAAAGCTTGATGTGCAAACACACTAAAGTCAGCATCCTTATGTTTTGTGGTGTGGGTTAGTTAAATGGAGGAGTGCTACTTCATTTTTCCATTGAGTTAAGTTCACATTATTTGGAGGGGACTTTTGAGGCTAAATGCACTTGAACATCATGTGCTGTGGATTGTCACAAAGCCAAAAAGAAGCTGAAAGATGCTCCCCACCACCATACGCTGTGGCCGTACCTTACACTGGCTATACTTATTGCTTCTCAATACTGAATCCTTGAGGGATCGCTCGGCAGGCCAGTGAAGTCTCATTCCTTCATTCAAGGGTTATGTATTGCTAACCTTGCAAGCGAGTTTTGCTTCAGGTGGAGGAGTTGAAGTACAGTATTTTGGGTCTTGTTCACAAGTGAGGCAAGTCTAGTGTATGAATTGACACGGGGATTGGCGCAGTGTCTGCAATAATTCAATAATGCAGTTGCAGTACCGGACCGTCTTGGTGAACAGAGTTCAGCTAGAAAGCAACGCTCCTACTTAATCGGTCATTCTACGTTCCTGCCCTCACCTTTGGTCACAAGCTTTGGGGAGTGACCAAAAGGACAAAATCACAGACACAAGTAGCCAATATGAATTGCGAAGTGGCTGGAGTCACCCTTAAAGTAACACGCGAGGAGCTCAGAGTAAAGCTACTGCTCCTCAACATCAAGAGCAGCCAGCAGATCTGGATCAGGCGTCTATTTCGAATGTTTCCCGGACGCCTTCCTGGTGGGGTGCCCAATCGCTGAAGCTGTGAAAACATCGATGCGCTTAATGGTGGGGTTTTGTCATAAAAGCGAGGAAATTCTGCGGAATATTGAAAAGGTAAACGCAGTGATTGACTGGCGACCAGTCCAGGATGTACCACGCCAGCTGGGATAGGCTCCAGCATACCCGCGACCCTAATGAGGATAAGCGGCATAGAAATCATCATAATGCCGAGCCCCCCCTAAGGGTCGTGCCCCCAGTTTGAAAACCACTGACTTAACCGATGACGCAGATGGGGTCCGTCTTTGTTGTCACAGATGTAGCTGATTTCTGGTTTAAGTTGCCATTTTGTATATCTGCCTAATAGGAAGCCAACAAGGAAGGATGTTTTGTGATGAAAAAAAAAACATAGGAACGGATTGCCTTGACCCTGGTCGGGCACAGTGGCATTTGATTGGCCCCCGTCATCGCAAAATTGCTTTTGTAGCGAGACAGAGGGTAGAGAGAGAGAAAACAGGAAACACCCTACCTACCTGAAACCACTTTCTGTCACTTTTCTTCCTACTCCTCCACCAAACAAACAGCCAACAGTCGTTCCACCTTATGAAATAAATATTTAGTGACTCACACACACAGCCCTATACAAGGCATAGCACATACCAACACTTGTTGGAAAGTTCAAAGGCAGAGCTCAATAAAAAATATGCGGGGGAGTGACTTTTGATTGACAGCAGTGTGTTTTTGCTTTCAGGTTATGAGTGTCGAGATTTTCAGGTGGAGCTTTGAGCACCACCCTGTCAAGAGACACTGATAATGGCACAAACATTTTTCATCTACAATCGAGGATTCATCTCAAATGTAGAAAATGCTGAAGCACGAAGAAGCAAAGAATACAGGCGGCTTTGTGTTAATTTTTATTTTGTAAACAGCGTACAAATTTTAAATTATATATAAAACAGGCTGCATCTCAACTATGTGAATAGGAGTGCAAGTATTAACATTTGTAGTATCTAATAATACTATAATATATATTTTTTGTTTTTACACAATGAAAGGGGCCTATAAACACTGAGCTGTGGGGCAAAAATGACATCCAGGGCACACTTGTGACACCCCCGACGTAAATGTCGTGAACACATTTTAAATGACAGGTGAAAAGATACTTATAGACTGGACTAATAATTTAGCTTGTCTTGTAGAACCTGTGAAAGTAATTAGGTGGACATGGTGTGGTGTGAAGAAGCTCTTTTATTTATTCATTCATTTTTCACACTTATCATGTTCAGGGTCAAAGGTAGTAGTGGTTTTGAACCTCTGAGGGCCTTCAGCAGAGTGGCCTGGCTAGTTATTGGGGCTGATGATGTTTGGGGACCCCCTACTGACTATGGAGCCCTAAGCAGTTGCTTAGATTACATCTTGGGAGAAATGCCTGTGGTTAAAGGTGAGCTGGAGCCAACGACTGAATGACACCTATGGACAATGTAGACATCTAACATACATTGTATTTTATGACAGAAAGAACCACAGAAGCAACATTAAACCGTTTTACGCAAATTGGCAGGGCATTATGGCACTGAGCAGAATTTTATTTGGAGGCCCCCCATAATAAATGTATCAAACAGGAGCGCCACCAGGAATTCTGGGCCCCATGAAAAAAAATAATCATGTTCCGTACCTAACTAAACTGACCCATTAAATGCTATTTTTATACTTATTGACCTGAACTTGAATGTAGTTAGATGGCTGTTTTGTAGTACAAAAACATTGGAAACATATCATTTAATACAATATTTTTGGTGCAAAAAAACAAATTAACAGATTTTTTTGCTAGTGTTCCCCCACAATTCTATGATGACGTTTCACCACTATGTCTGAGACATAACCATTCTAAAGTGATCTCCCAGTTTGAGGTTAGAGGATTCCAGTGCTCGAAAACAAAAATACTTCATCTTCCTCAGTTGCTGTAGTTGTTCTGTAATCGTCTGTCTGTCGTCTCATGATGACTGATGTCTGCTGGGATGACAACACTGACGGCACGGTGCCTTACAGCAATAACAGCCAAGGTTAGATTCTGGCTTTGGGGTTGATAATGTATTTGTGGACGACAATTACTTCTCTGGCCTTCCCTCTTGTTTATCGAATTGATTGATTGTTTGGAAGGAGGCTTTTGTGCAACACCAGGAACCTGGCAATAGTGGCATGGCCTTACTTCAGTGGCTGTTAGATTATTTTAGAAGAGAGGATGGTTGCACATATCTTCATCTCCTCTTCCCAGTGAGATGCAGTAGTTTCTCAGCACATCTGACTTTGTGGTGGTACTTGGTCGTGGCTCTTGGATACACGTCAGGAAACACGTGTCCGTCATGTGTTTTTATCACTATAGTCGCACGCTTTTGCTCCAGATCGTCTTTCCACTCTTTGCCACCATAAGGCTACACAAGCCACTGTCCCCACTGTGGATGCTTTTGTATCATTGGCTGCTTTCATAGTCTGCTGTCACATGCGCGAGTACTCTACCCCTTCATCTGTAGCCATGTTATTTAGTCTTTGCAGTCATCTTGCTGGCTTTGTGCCTGTGCAGGCAGTACATCGCCTTCATAGACTGTATGTGATTATGATTTATTGTGTTGCAAAACTGGATTGCAAGGCTGCTGTTTAGCACTCAGTTATGCACATTTGGTACACTGGTTTGGCTGTGCTCAGGTAGGTAAGTCTTGTCTTGTCTTGTCTAAAAGGCTGTCCGCTAGTAGATGGTGAGAGGACCCAACATGATGGGGAGGCAGGCTACTGAGCAGTAATTCACAAGGGTTGGACCATAGTGGGGATTTTTCTTTGGACCAGCTGACAGTTTGTTCTCTTCTTAAGGCACCCGCCTAGATACGGATCATGTCCAGTTTTGTCCTGTTCCGTTTTTTGGACTTCTTCTCTGTGTCATTGGCTTACCACCATGTTCTACCCAAGGTTGTAGAATGATTGTATTTGCTTTACCAAACACACCAATCCTTGCTGCAGCCTGCTTGCAAAGGTGGTGTTTTTTATTAAAACATTTATTCTGTAGTTTTTGCGCCTCAAAGCAGAAAAGTGACAGAAATGTTCATGTGTATAACGTCAATAGACAGTCAATAGACAGTAGTGATCTAATGACTGGGCAGCACAGTGGATGAGTGGGTAGCACGTTGGCATCACAGTCAGGAGGTTCAGGGTTTGAATCTCCGTTGGGCATCTCTGTGTAGAGTTTGCATGTTCTCCCCGTGCATGGGTTTTCTCTGGGTTCCAAAAACATGCATGTTAGGTTAATTAGCGACTCTAAATTGTCCATTACAGTGTGAATGTGAGTGTGAATGTTTGTATGTCTGCCCTGCGATTGGCTGGCGACCAGTCCAGGGTGTACCCCGCCTCCCGCCCAAAGTCAGCTGGGATAGGCTCCAGCATACCCGCGACCCTAATGAGGTTAAGCGGTATAGAAAATGGATGGATGGATCTAATGACAGCTATGTACTGTGGTTAATTAGGAGTGAAAGTGTCACGCTGCAGTGACACCAGGGTAGTGAAACTCATTGGTTTCTCGGGGCTTGTTTTAGTTTGATTTTGCTGCCCCTCCTCATTGTGTTTTTTTTCTCTTTCTAGAACCTGGGCGACCTGTAGGGCTACCTAACAAACCACAGGTGTAGGATATTAGTGCTACACCTTTTTAACCAGACCTGTGGTGGCAGGAAGGCGTCAGGTTATTGTTTAACTTGGACGCACCGCACGCCACATGACGTTTCCTTCAGTTACTACCAAAATCCAAGCCTACATGCTTCTCCCTTTTCGGTCACGGAAGATGATTTATTGTTGTTTGTCTGCCTTCCTGCCTGTTCAGTAGCTGCTTCCAGTTGGCATTCCTCATTTAGTTTCGGTTTAGCATTTATAGTTTGTTCCCATTTTTCATGGTGCCTTTTTTGTGTTGCCTAATAGCGTGCGCCATGGTTTTTTGTTGTTTGGTGTTTTCCCCGTGGTGTTTTGGTGGAACTGCCTTTAAAGAGACTATTTTTGTTCATCCAAACCTGCCTCTCTGCCTTTTGGGATCCCGACCGCCCTGTGGCGTGACAGAATAACACCAACCAGATTGATGGATCCAGCTGAGCAAGAGAAAATTTCTTTGGCTCTCAAGGCTCATTGCCAGACAATTGGCCGCCATGAGCAGATTCTTGAGGACATTTCCACATTCATTAAAACATTCACGCTCGTAGCCCCACCCGTGCTACCTACGCGGAAGAGCAGGCCATGCCCCTCCTCTTGTTGCCCACACGCCCATCCCGAAGCCCAGTATTCCTCACCCAGGTAAATTCGGAGGAGACTTTGGTCAGTGCGGGTTGTTTGTACACCAGTGGTCCCTCATTTTTTCGCAACAGACGATCACATATGCCACCAACTCAGCGAGGGTTGCAAACATGCTCTGCCTACTTTCTGGTCGGGCTGCCAGCTGAGCAATGGCTCTCTGGGAGAAAAGACCTGAGCTACGTGACAACTTACCCCTTTTTGTGACTGAGATGAATGGTTGGATGAATGGTTTTCGACCACTCGATGCGAGAGCGTGAGGCGGGCATGCGCCTGCTGTCGCCAGGGTAACACCTCCGTCGCCGTAACACCTTCATCCCGTGGAAGCTCTTCTGGGAAGTCTTCAGTAGTCGGACGCCTTCAAGTTGAAGGTACGCTGTCATGGGGGCAGGAGTCGATGCCCATAAAGGCACTTATTGACTCTGGAGCGGGCGATAACTTTATTGACTGTGAGGTAATTAAACACTTCCACATACCTACTGTTGTGTTAGATGCTCCTAAGACAGTGCGCCCTCTTGATGGCGGCCATCTTGCTAACATTACTTGTCAGACCACTATCCAAGATCCAGGCGGTGGTCGACTGGTCAACTCCTACACCTAGAAAGCTTTTGAAGAGGTTTCTGGGGTTTGCCAATTTTTACAGGCGCTTTGTAAAGAACGTCAGCAAAGTTGCAGAACCTCTGAGTAATCTAACATCTTCCAAGGTCCCCTTTGTATGGTCTACTGCTGCCGGGTCCGCTTTTCAGTATTTGAAGTCATGTTTTACATTGGCACCTGTTCTGATTCACCCTGACCCTTCGCACCCTTTCTTTGTCGAGGTGGATACGTCGGACACGGGGGTAGAGGTCGTACTCTCCCAGCGCTCTAACTCGGACCAGGAGTTGCACCCCTGCGCGTTCTAGACAACTTTCCTCGGCTAAGTGTAACTACGACATGCAACAGAGAGCTCCTTGCGGTCGTCCTTGCCTTGCAGGAATGGAGGCATTGGCTCGAGGGGGCGGTTCACCCATTTGTCATCTTTATGGATCACAAAAACCTGGCTTACATCCGCTCTGCAAATTGTCTCAGTCCGCGCCAGGCATGTTGGTCCCTCTTTCTCACACGATTTAATTTTGTCCTCACTTATCGCCCAGCATCGCTCAATGGAAAGCCTGACACCCTTTCCAGGATGTTTGCACCCCCTGTGGAGTACTCTTCGCCAGAGACAATCCCACCACAGTCCCGGATTGTGAGGGCGGTCCAATGGGAGGTGGAGAGGCGAGTGGCGGAGGCTAACAAGGACACACAACCTCCAGCCGGTTGTCCACCTGGACGCCTCTTTGTTCCTCGTAATCTGCGGTCCGAGGTCCTCATCTGGGCTCACTGCTCTAAGCTCGCCTGTTATCCCAGAGCCCGACGGACAGCTTTTCTCCTCTCTCAATGCTTTTGGTGACCATCTCTTCATTCTAACACCAGGAGTTTTGTATCTGCTTGCTCAGTGTGTGGTCGGAACAAGGCGTCCAATCAGGCATCTGCGGGTCTGTTGCGGCCCCTCCCAATCCCATCCCCCCCTTGGTCACACGTTGACATGGACTTTGTCACTTTGGACTTTGTTTGGACTACAAATACACCATTTAACGTACGACAGGGAAGGGATGGAAGTAAGTCACCCATGTACAGGTCACAAGTAAGGGCCAAGTTTAAAAATGTAGCGGCAAACAGAGCTGAGTTACAAAAAAACAAATAAAGTTCTTAAAGACTAAACTTTATCTAATTTTATCTTATAATAGATAAAATGAGTTGTCCAGGTAATTTAAGTTTTTCGAGATTAAAAGTCTTAACATTAAGATATTTAAATGGTAATTTTACGAGATTTAAAGTGATAATTTTACATTGTGTCATACGTGTCTGAGGGAGTGAGGGAAGGGAACTTCCCTCTGGCTTCAGACAAGCTTTTTTTTATAACGGGTAGCAAAACAGAGCGTTTGGGTACAAACAGGTTAGCTTGGGTTAGCATCATGATTAGCATCATCTCACCGTTACCCTCCCGTATCCCGCTCCTCCACATAAAGCTAACTTTTGCGACTTTTATTCCCGTAAGGTTACATTTATATTTTTGTAATATGACAAACCTTTTCTCGTAAATATAAAACATTATTGTCGTCAATTTACGACTTAATTCTCAGAATCGTGATGATTTTAATGCTTCATTTAACAGGCATTGACTGAGACAGCTATAAACACAGGGGACTTGTGTGACCCTTGACCTGGGTCAAAAATTACATTACGACTTTTTTCCCCCAACTGATTTCAAAAGGCTGGACTGCTATGTGATGAGAACAACTCAACCTTAGCAATAACCGAGCCTCTTCAACAGGCTGAATAAAAACAATGATTTTCTGTTATGTTTGAGCCATTTTACTGCCGTGTTACGGGCACTGTTTGGAGACAACGTATATAAACAAACATTCACAAACTAATTCTGTGTCTTCTTTTTCCTTTCGGCTTTTACATGTTGTGTTCTGCCAGATGGCGCCGAAGTGAGCGCATGCGTAAAAAAAAACCAAAAGACGACTTGTTAAAACAGTCATAGTTATATTTTGGATATTTGAAAAAGTGTCATTTCAAGACAATTAGATCAAGTCTAATGTCAAGAAAATCAAGTAGAGCCTTTTTGGAACATATGTCAAGCAAGTCACAAGTCGAGTCTGACTCGAGTCACAGTCAGAAGATTGGGAACACCTGGGTTCGAATCTCTGTTTGGCATGTCTGTGTGGAGTTTGCATGTTCTCCCCGTGCGTGGGTTTTCTCCGAGGTACTCCTGTTTCCTCCCACATTCCAAAAACATGCATGTTAGGATAACTTATGACTCTAAATTGTCCATAGGTATGAATGTGAGTGTGAGTGATTGTCTGTTTGACCTGCAAATAACTGGCAACCAGCTGTGATAGACTTCAGCATACCCGCGACCCTAATGAGGATAAGCGGCATAGAAAATGGATGGATGGACACTTTACTGCGACAACAGTTTCATAGCTGCCACCATGAACTATCAATGTAATTTATGAAAATTTACCACTCATTTTCAGTAGACGAACAATGTGGAACATAATTACAAACAATATATAGTACATATTTAAGAAAAGTTGATAAATCAGTGACTTTTCATTGCCTCCATTGATCTTGGAAAGGATATGGAAAAAAAATCACATGGAACCTGGTCGGGTTAGTGGGGACCTAGCTCCAGCATGGTGATGTTCTTCTCGGCCAGGAACTGTGAGATAATTAGGACATTGTGAGCAGGTGTGTGGTCAGAGTGAAACAGCGATGAGTTGGCCTGCCACAACTCTTGCTTATCTCACACCCCGAACAAAGGAAACGCTGCAGGATATCTATGAGGACATGCTAGACGATGCCCCTCACATCAATGAATGCAATCAACATCAACCCAAGAGAACTTTTCTGACAAGCTTTGTATATACAGTATCGAGGGTTCCAGCTCCAGTTCTACGGGACTTTGGGGGGTTCTTGGACTGAATAATATTGAAGAGGCCAATGCATCTTAGTTTAGCTTCGCAGTGGTCCCCAAACTACGGCATGCGGGCCAGATACGTCCCCGGGTTTTTTTCTTATTATAACAAAAGTTTTGAAATAATGCAAAATCACAAGGCTCCACGTTGGACGAGATGGAAGTACTGGGTGAGGGAGCAGAGCTGTCCAACTCCAAATCATTTGTTTTAATGCCAAAAGACATTGTGTGGGGGAGTGTTGGGGGAGTATAAAGAACGACTCTCCCAAATCCGCTCCTGTGTGTGTTATCCACTGCCAGGGGATATTTGCTTCTTATAGTCTTCATTTTTGTGGTTAAGAAAGCCCATGTTATCTCTCCCCTCACATGCCAAAACTCAATGGACGTCTTTGTGTTGTCGCTGTTTGATATTGTAAGTTGCATTGGTTAAATCAGTGGTTTTCAAACTGGGGGACGCATTATGACAAGCGGGGCGCAGGGCTACCTTGCACACTTTTCATTATTACCGCATTATTTGGACTACAAGCTGCTACCTTTTCTCCCCCTTAGAATAACGAAGTGCCTTGTTTATGGATTTTTTTCCTACTTTGGATGTGTTGAAATTCTCCACTGACTTTACACACGGAAACTTAAGAGTGTTGTTGGAACACGCTAAGCGCTAAAGCCTGTTTTATACTTTAGCACTTCAGCGCTTTAGCGAGGCCCACGCGGCTCCGTGCGGACAAATGACGTCATTTTCGCTCGGTGCACCTTCACATTTTTTTAACACGCGGACCGAAAAATGTAGGACGAGCAGGTTAATCGCAGCTGAAGTACAGAAATACCGGCATTTATATGACTCGTAATGTAAAGACTGCCGTGACGTACTCCGAGCGCGCGCAGATCTTCTATTTCACAAGGTTTACATTGGCGGTGTATGGTCGAGGAGTGGGGTCGTGGTGGGGTAGGGGGTCGTTGTGGATGGGGATGGGTTTGCTTGATCATTATTTATTTCAGAAATTGTGTTTATTTTTATTTAGTTTCTGACTTTTTTTCTGTGGCTTTCTGGAAAACAATACAGTAAATGTTTATGTTTAGGCAGCCCCGCGATAGTCAAACTTTTTCTGTTACAAACTGACCCTGCCCCCCATCAGAGAAGGGAAAAGTTATGTGGCCCTCACGTGAAAAAGTTTGGGGACCCCTGGCTTAGCGTATGTCATAGTATGTAAAGGACTGAAGCGTTCATGACATCTGACAAATTTCTGCTTCTGAATTTTTCAGTCCTCCATCCATTTCCAGCATCTTCTTTTATTAATGATTTTTTTCCTTTTCTAAATGTTTCAATTCCTTTTATCTGCTTTTAGTTGGATTGGGTTCTGCCATCATCAATAAAAGATAGAAAAATCTCCAAGTAATACATCCACATCAGCTTTTCTTTCACGTGTGCACATACGCATGCATGCACTTTTACCCGCTCATTTTTTCCTTTGTTGTTGTTTTTTCTTTCGTGGTTCTATGTATGTTTTTGTTATTCTTTATGTTTTAGTGTGTGATCACACTTCTCATCTCCCTGGGAAAGTCTATACAAGAGTGCTGGAGAGAAGACTACGACCATTTTAGTCAAACCTCAAAAGACAGAATGTGTTTTCAATGTATGTGTTGTAATAGTTATTTTTATTTTCAAGAAACAGTCAGTAT
The DNA here is from genome assembly GCA_024372805.1 of Oostethus manadensis. NCBI lineage: Eukaryota > Metazoa > Chordata > Actinopteri > Syngnathiformes > Syngnathidae > Oostethus > Oostethus manadensis. Next base: position 2,091,130 of record QODF01000018.1, read on the forward strand.
TCGTGTACCATCTGAACTGAAAAGAAAGAGAAAAAAGCACAAAGTAAACAAGTGTTGTCATTGAACACATGAAAAATACATGTTTGCGTTTATTTTCGTGGCTTCTGAAAGATTCAGATGTTTTTTCCAATTCAACTGGTGGACAAATGGAAAAAAACAAGTCAAGTGGAAAAGTTTCCAAGTGCTTTCAAGTTTTCTCCATATCTTGAAAAGTGTGGGGCGAAGGATGTCTACAGCAGTGGTTTTCAAACTGGCGTTATGACCGTGGGGGGTGGGGGGGGGGTAACAAACAATGCTCATTATTACCATATAAATATACCATATTTTCCGGTTAGGGGGGCGCTGAAAAAAAAGTTTTGGACCCACTGGTCTACAGTAAGGTGAAAAGTCAAGTTGTCTATCACTTATTAAGTTAAGTGTCACATAACAGACAACATAGTAGTTGAGCTAACAGTAATTAGCATTGAGTACAAAAATGCTTTTCTTAATGAATTATTAAACAAATGCATATTTTATATGAGCAGGTATGCTTTTGGGCCGCACGGTGGCTGAGTGGTTAGCACATTGGCCACACAGTCAGGAGATCTGGAAGACCTGGGTTCAAATCTCCATTGGGCATCTCTGTGTGGAGTTTGCATGTTCTCCCCGTGCGTGTGTGGGTTTTCTCCGGGTACTCCGGTTTCCTCCCACATTCCAAAAACATGCATGTTAGGTTAATTGGAGACTCTAAATTGTCCATCGGTATGAATGTGAGTGTGACTGGTTGTTTGTCTATATGTGCCCTGCGATTGACTGGCGACCAGTCCAGGGTGTACCCCGCCTCTCGCCCAATGTCTGCTGGGATAGGCTCCAGCATCCCCGTGACCCTAATGAGGATAAGCGGTACAGAAAATGGATGGATGGATGGTATGCTTTTGTAGTACTGTCACCTCATTTACAGCAGAGGACACAGCATGTAGCACAACGCATGCAGCAAGTAGTAGAAGCATGGAGCAAAAAGTGCATGGACTGTAGCAAGCAATAGCCTCTACCACAAAGAATGTAGCACAAAGCGTGTGGAAGTGTTACAAAAAGGAGTAATATAATATGTAAGTCACCGTTTAAGTGTAATAAAAATGTATAAAGTCAAAGAAAAAGCAACATCAGCGTGTTGATGTTAATGTAGCGCCTTACATGTTGGCATGACGGGACAGACAACTTAAAAAGTGCTCAGGGACCCAGCTGTGACCATATGATGAAGCTAGTCTAGAAGTCAACGTCAACAACTAGAAGTCATCTCATTTTAATGTCTGCGTGTGTGTATGTGCGATGCTGAGGAGGAGGCGGAGGCTCAGTGGAAAAGAGTGTTGCTCAGACAGTGGTGGACGACTGAGCAGGAGGATGAGCGTGATGACGATGTTGGCACTGCTGGGTGTCGTCTGGATTCACGTGATTGGCACCATCGCCCCTCATTGTGAGTATTTTCACCCTCATCTTCATGTCACCGTCAACACTCCACACGCACACACAATTATAACTACTCCATATACAGTATCTACACGCGTGCATACACTTGCATACTGTGTATACTGAAACGGAAATATTGTGTTACAGTGTTCTTGGGTCCTGAAAACTGGTGTATAAAAAAAGTTATTATTATTATTGTATATCAGCTACAGATAAGTATTATTGAATTTGTATCACAACATGTTATAGCATAGCAGTGTGTTTGACGCATGAGGCCCAAATAAAAATATTGCCAGCATGACCAAATTGTTGTTGGTTTTCTTGCCAACAAAGAAGACTATTAATAGATGATTGTCATTAAAAGATGACTTGGTCTCTCACTGATATGCGTGTTGCAGGATATGCATTGACATAATAATAGTAGCTTGAACCAGAAACTAAATATGCACGGTAGGGACAGTTGAAGGACTAGTTGAAGGATGGACGCTGTGTTGTCCCGGTTGTCTGTCTCTGTTAGACAGCTGCAACGCTCCTCTGGTGTCCACGCTGCCTCAGTCGTCTTTCAGTAGCTCATCGCAGTCGTCCTCCGGCAATGCCGCACACTTTGCCAAGATGGGCACTGAAGGTGGGTCTCACACAGGTCGCGCATAAGGAAAAACGCACATCTAGCATGTATTGTTTACAGACGTCTTGTCGTCTAGGACATGCAAGTTGGTCTCCTGCAGACACGGACCACAACCCCTGGTTGCAGCTGGACCTCAGGGAGCCAATGGAGGTAACGGCGGTGGCCACGCAGGGGGATGTCAGCAGTTATCGTCTCTTTTACGGCGATACACCTCAGCGCCTGAAGGAGTACGTGCAGGACGGCAGCCACTCCCCGGCATGTGACACACGAGTCGGGTGGGAGAAGCTTATTCAAATGACATCCTGTCACATCCTGTCCTGACTTTTGGACCTATTTCTACAGACAAATACTGACGCTCAGGCGGCTGTCATCATCAAACTGTCGCCACCACCGAGGTGTCGTTTCTTGCGCTTCGTTCCTCTGGAATGGACCTCCAGCAAAAAGCGTAGCCTGCGCGTGGATGTGTTTGGCTGCTCATACAGTAAGCATGACCTCTTTGCCGTGTGACACGAAAAAGCTAATCATTGGCTGTCAGTCATGTCACTCACAAACAGATGCTTGCAGAGTCACACATGGCTGAATTTGACGGCCAGAGTGCTCTACTATACCGCTTCAAGCAGAAATCTGTGTCCACGGCTAAGGACGTCATCTCGCTGAGGTTCAAGAGCCGGCGGGCTGACGGTGTGCTACTGCATGGCGAAGGTCGTCGTGGCCACTTCATCACGCTGGAGCTGCGTGCAGCCAGACTGGTCCTCCAGCTCAACCTGGGTCAGCGCAACCTCCCTATTACTTCATACTCCTTAGCTTCTCATCTCTTTTTAACATGTCCTCTCATTCTCTTCTCACACTCTCATGTCGCTAACTTTACTGCCATCAGATAACACGAGTAATAGCCGGGGCGGGGTGGCGGTGACGGTAGGAAGTCTTTTGGACGACGAGCAGTGGCATTGGGTGGCGATAGAGCGCCGCAACAAGCAGGTGAAAGTCAGTGTGGGCCGCCACACTCAGAGCTTCGAGACACAAGGCCAGGGGGAGACGCTGGAGGTGGACTACGAGGTCAGTCTGTGCTGATGGGGATCCCCTGGTAAAAATTGTCAATCTGCTTTTCTATATGAAACTTTCATGTTTCGTCTGCTGATATCAGCTGAGCTTCGGCGGCATCCCCCTGCCTGGCAAGCCGGGAACTTTCCTAAGAAAGAGCTTTGAGGGCTGCATGGAGAATGTCTACTACAATGGCATCAACGTTATTGATCTGGCTAAAAGACGCAAGCCTCAGATGTACACCGTGGTGAGATCCAGCTAACTCCTCCTGATTTACTATGAGAGCTGGGGGTCAGCCTTCATTGCAATATCAGTCTTTTTTGTACTACATCTTTCAGGGCAACGTCACCTTCTCATGCTTGCGGCCTGAGCAGACGGCATGCACCTTCCTCAGCTCCAACAGCAGCTTTCTGTGGCTGCCGGCAGCCCTCCAGGCCGCCATAGATGGAGGGGGCTTCTCTATCCGCTTCCAGTTTAGAACGTGGAACCCCAACGCGCTGCTGCTTGCCACCGGGCTTGGACTGATGCGTTGGAAGGTGCAACTGCACATCTCTGATGGTCAACTGCTCCTGAGCAATGCCGCCACAGGTCAGTGAGTGCATAATGGTTCTTTTATGTTGGCGAGGTGGGTGGACAGGAAGTCATCACATTCAGACCCCAAATTAACGTTCCTTTAGAGCCACCTTCCTGGATGTCATGTACTGATTTCCTAGCTTCACACTGGCACTTTATTAGGACCAATTAGTGGCGCTTCAAGATGTGGAGTTGCTGTGATAGTGACTTATGTTTTCTCTTCTTCTTTGGGGGTCTCATGGGCAGATGCCAGAGTCTACAGACTCACGTGGCTTACATACATTGTCATGGTTATGAGCAAGATCATCTTCGGTGATGTCAAATGCTGATATGCTTACAGTATCAGTTTCAGCTCATGTTCAGCTTGCAACTGAAGTACCCAGTAGGAACAGCAGTAAGCATGACTTTCCGTCTGCAGGTCCCCGTGTGAACGACGGACTGTGGCATTGGCTGAGCGTGGACTACAGGGGTTTGCGGCTGGTTGTGACTCTCGACCACCAGCCCGTTGTCACTGTACGACAGCCCCACCCACTGAAGCCCAGTGGAGGGTTCTTCTTTGGGGGTGGGTGCCAATGACATGCTGCAGGGAGATGATCCGGTGCCCTAACATATTTTTTGCGTGTGTCCACCAGGATGCGGGACATCCAGTTGCCATATGTGGAGCTTGTCATTCCAGGGCTGCATAAGGCTGATATCCATTGACCGGCAGCCCGTCAAGCTGAGCCTCGTGCGGCGAGGCTTGCTGGGAAAATTCTCAACTCTGAACTTTGATGCCTGCCACATCCAAGACCGGTCAGCGCCAAGTCACTGCTCCTTTCTGCACGAGGTGGCGCTCTGGCCAGATGCGTGTTCATTTGTTACATGCATGCGTGTGCTTAGTGTGTTGTTGTGCTGTTGCAGGTGTCTTCCTAACCTGTGCGAACATGGCACCTCGTGTAAACAGACATGGAACCGCTTTAACTGCGACTGTTCTGGAAGCGGATACGCCGGAGCTACGTGTCACCACTGTAAGCTACAATTAAAAAATACAATATAATATACGAATACAACGTGGTGAGAGCGTGACAACCTTCTTGCACTCTTACAGCCATCTTTAAAGCCTCCTGCGAATCGTACAAACTCAGCGGTGGCTCATCCGGTTTTTACTCCATTGACCCGGATGGCAGCGGCCCTCTGGGGCCCACACGGGTGTACTGCAACATGACAGGTGGCTTGCTTACTCACTCTTCCTGTACTGCCTTTTCGCCGTTTGGCATACGTCCCCGCATATTCGCAGGTTTCTTTTCTCATCTTTAAATTGTTAACAATTCCTTTTTTATGGTAATTTTATGTGCTCATGACACTTAAACACCTGTTCATCTGGTTTGGAACTAAATTGAATTGACAGAGTTTGTATTACCGGAAATTGTTCTTACTATCAGCGGTTCCGACTATCTCCACTCGACTGTGGATGGACATAAACAAAAGTCAAAAACCCCAAAAGACTTTAAACCATGGAAAAGTAAATAAAGCCACATGTTTTTACTAATATAATGTATTAATATTTTATAAATCATATTATAATAATAAGGCCAGTCAAACAACAGACCTATTGAGGCCATTTTTCTTGCAGGTGTTATATCATACTCATCACAACACAATGTCAGGGAATGTTATTGTTATTGTTGTGTGTATGTGACTTTCTTCGCTTTGCTGTACGTTCATGGCTACATTTGGTTGCACCTGGTTGCAAGAAAGTGTCCTCAACAAAACATCACAGCCAAACCAAAATGATGGTTCAGAAAACTCGCTGAGGGGGCGTTTGAAAATCACAACGTCATTTCACTCGTAGTTACTTGTACTAGGTGTTTACTGTCGAATGACAGCAGTATGACAAAAACCATTTAAGTGAGTACTCGCATTTTGTTTATTTTTATTTTTTGGTCTCCTGAGCGCTTGAGTAATAAAAACTGATTGATAGCACTATCTGCAGGGGAAAGAGGTGCTGCAACTATGATTCAAGTGGAAGGTGCTGTCTCTAAGTCAGTTAACCCAACATTTTCCAGCAGGAAGATGATGATTTGAGCAGACATGTTGTTATGTAACTGCATGTTTTGTAAGTACAATACTGTATACTGTATGCCTGTAATTGTTGCTTAAGTGTAAAACATAGCCCCTCACCTAGACACTAGTAACTTGTCAGCTAACACTAACAGCCAAATGTTGACGTGACATCTTCGTGCTACAGATGACAAAGTGTGGACGCTAATGAGTCACAACGTCACACATCCTGTCCGAATCCGTGACTCGTCTAAACGCAAGCCTCACATCATGAAGTTGAACTACAGCGCCTCGCCCCAACAACTGCGTGCCATTGTGATGGCGTCTGAGCAGTGCAGACAGGAAGTGGTCTTCTCTTGCAAAAAGTCCCCCCTCTTCCATGCCAAAAGTGAGTTGCCAATCTTCACTCTCATGCCGTAAATGTTAGTAATGAAGTAAATGTTACGTGATGTTCATGTGGGATTGACGTTTTAAGCAACACCACTACTTCAGCAACCTGTAGCTGTGTGTGTATGTGTGTATGTGTGTGTGTGTGTGTGTTTGTATGGCAGATGGAAAGCCACCATGCTGGTGGGTGGACCAGCACGGGGAAAGGCGGAGCTACTGGGGGAGCTCCAACGACGTGTGGTAGGACTACAATGTTAACTAGCAACTCAGAACTAGCATGTCAAGGCGGTACGGTTTTCCGCTCAGGTCCAGGGACTTGGAGGTCCTGTCCAACAAAGAGCAGCTCCCGTTGAGCGTCCTCATTGTCGAGGACTCTGAAACTGTCTACAGCGTGGGCCCTCTGTGTTGCCATGGAGACAGTAAGTGCACGTCACATCAGCAGCTGACACTATATGACCTGCACCTTAAGTCACCTAAGCCCTTTCTTGCCGCTAGGGCATCTTTGGAACATGGCGTCCTTCTACCAGGAAGGGGCCTACCTCCGCTTCCCGCCCCTGCAGGGCACACAGACCTTTGACCTCACTTTCTACTTTAAGACCGCTGCTCCATCCGGAGTCATCCTGGATTTTCGGGGCCAGAAAGACTTGATCCGCATGGAACTCAGCTGTGAGTCCAATGTAATAAGAGCTAACTGACTAGCTTAGTTTTTCAAGTTTGATCAGCTAATTAACAATTAGCGTAGCATTAAGGCTTGTTAGTGTGACCAAATGTCCTGTTTTCCGAGGGCATGTGTTGTTTTCACATCCTCTCCTGTTTTTGGGGGGGAAAATGATTATCATTGCTTTTTGCCATTAAACTGATCATCATTAGGGCACTCTGCTGCATGTGGCGTAATCCCTGAGTGGTCGCTGCATGTGCGGGTCTCTTTACACTCAGATCACTTGAGCATATATCTTAGCAGACAGCCAATGGAATTGTGCAAATGTACGTTAGAAATGAGTTGGAGAAAAATTCCCTACTTACCAGTCGGTATAGTCAATATTACCTAAATTTATATTATTTTAGTGACAGAAAATAACAGCTAACCACTGGGTTATAGATAGTATTTTGTAATATAGTGACACCTCCGTTTTAGTTATTATGTTAATTTGTTGCAGAAAGTCAGAAGAAAACCAAAACTTTCAAAAACTAAAGCAATTTTTCCTATAGGAAATTATGTAAATCCAATTAATCCGTTCCAGACACACAGAAATATTACATACTTTTTTTTATAGAGAATACAGTAAATACAGTTTTACATGCAGAAAACAATGTGACATACTGTAATTATAAATGACGAATGGATGGGTTGTTTAGCATTTGCACTTAATAAAAAATGTGCGGAAAGCTAGTCAGCAGTACTTCAGGTGCTTTGTTCTGGCAAGATACAGTACAAAGCTAACAGACTGGTCTGTTCTGTGCAATATTGCAGGTGAAGGTGTGACTGTATGAAAACCGAAGCTAAACATTTGAAAACTGGGCTTTTCTGCTTTCTGTGTTCTATTAATACAGAAGAGGCATACCCTATTTTTCAGACTATAGGCCGTCACATTTTTCCTATATTTTGAAACCTGCGGATCATGACATGAAAATATTGCTAAAGTATTGCTAAAATATTTTTTTATATATAAATATTTTTATTAACAACTGTGCATTGGTCCACATTTTTAACAAAAAAACGTAAGATTCAGAGATTAAAAATCACAATATTACAAGATTTAAAGTCGTAAATTTACAAGACAAGCTTTTATTTAGAATGAGACAACAAAACAGAGAAGTTGGTCACAAACAGGTTAGTATGGGCTAGCATCGACTCACCGCTACGCTCTAATACCCCGCCCCTCCACATCCAGTTCATAGCAGTCTCAGGCAATGGCCTGTAAAATGAAGTTACCACTTTTATTCCCGTAAAGTTACGTTTTTACTCTTGTAATAGGACCATCTTTTCTTGTAAATATCCAACATTATTGTTGTCAATTTACGACTTAATTCTCGAAATCTTGATGATTTAAATGCTTCATTTAACAGACAGGTATAAAAACGGGACTTGTGTGACCCTTGACCCGGGTCAAAGGATAAATTATGACTTTTTTCCTCATAATATGACGACTTTAAATCTCGTGGATTTACGACTTTAAATCTCATAAATTTACTACTTTTACTTTAACGTGTTTAAATGTGCAACAAAAACTAGTTTTTGACGTGCTCGAAGAAAAACGCAGCACGAACACAAACTTTTTTTAATTTTTCACAACCTCATCATGGAGATGAAAAGTGACAGAGAGACTGAAATTGTGTTGAAGATGTTCTGAGGCTCTTAAACTCTTCAAAGACGACTGAAAAAGACGACTTCAGTGGTTTTAGTGAACAGGAAGAGGATGAATAAAATCAAAGACTTTTCTGTTATGTTTGAGCCGTTTTACTGCCGTGTTACAGACACTGTTTGGAAACAAGGTACATAAACAAACATTCACAAAATATGTGTCTTCTTTTCCTTTCTGCTTATCCCTTCTGTGTATATTTCGTATCTAATTTCACAACATACTGGTGTATATCCGCAGCATATATTCGGTTGTGGCTAATGCAAAAAACAAATTTTCTAAAAAAAATAGTGGGTGTGGTTTATATTCCAGTGTGCTCTGTAGTTCAAAAAATGCGGTACTTTAAATATAGTGAAATTATAAAGCAAGTATCATTTGAGTATGTCATTGCCGGATAGAGTGTCCCGGTTTTTGGTAATTAATGGTCACTCTATACCTGACCTAACATGGCTGACATGCGACTCCATTAGCTTAGCCTATTAGTTCAGCTTTGAGATAAAAATTAGCTTAAATTTGGTATATTAGTCTATTAGTGTAGCTTTGACTTATTTTTCTTTATAAATGTACCTTATATAGCATGTACATTTAATAGTCTCCCAAACTCCCAAAAGAAACTTCTGGCCACTTTGTGGCCAAACCTGCCTGTCAAAGCCTGATCGTGTCAGATCTCAGAAGGTAAGCAGGGCAGCGCCTGGTCAGTACTTGGATGGGAGACATCAGAGGAACACCAGGTGCCACAGTGGGGGAAAATCAACTTTCCTTGTGCCCTTAGGCAAGGCACTTCACCCACATTCCCTAGTATGAAAGTGGTGTGTGTAGGTGGTGGTCGGAGGGTTTGATGGCGCACACTGGCAGCCTCACTTTCCGTCAGTCTGCCCCAGGGCAGCTGTGTCTACATAGTGGCTTACCATCACCAAGTGTGGTGTGAATGAACAATGATGACCTCGGTGTAAGCGCTTTGATAAAGCGCATAACAAGTGTAATTCATTATTATTATTATTAAACTTCTGGTCGACAACCACAACAATAACGTGTGTGTGACCTTCCAGCTCCTTCTGTCGTGACAATGTCGTTCAGCGCAGCGGTGGTGTCTGTCAAGTCCCGCCTCCCGCTGAATGACGGACAGTGGCACTTTGTGAGGGGGGAACGTAATGTGATGGAGGCATGGCTACAGGTGGATCAACTTCCTGTGAGCTTTCTGGAGGTGCCGCCTGATGGAGCTGCGCACCTAGGCTTTGGGGGGCAGCTTTTTGTAGGTATGAGAGCACCATAACGGCCAAGATAAAGAGTTGTTTGTAAATTTATGGCATTGTGACATTCCCGTAGGGGGAACACCGTCTGGCTTACAAAGCTTCTTGGGCTGCATCAGGTCTCTGTCAGTCAACAGCTTAACCTATGATCTGCAGGAGAGGGCCAAGAAGGCACCCGGCGTAAGCCCCACATGTCCCAGTTACTGCAATGCTTCAAGCATCGTTTGCCACAACCACGAAAATTGCATAGAAACGAGCGATGGGTTTACCTGCGACTGCTCGCAGTCCTTGTTCGCCTGGTTGCTGTGCAAAGATGGTGAGAGTCACACACCCACTATTTGCCACCAGGAGGCACCGCGTCAACTGTGTGGTGTGTACTGCATCTGTGTCCGCAGAGGTGGCGCTGTCCTTTGACAAGGAGACGTCGGTAACCTACACATTCTCGCCGGAAGACCACCAAAAGTCGCCAGTGTCTGACGGTGATGGGAGCAGAGCCAGACAGGAAGTGACCTTCAGCTTTATCACCATGCACAGACCCGCCATGTTATTTAGCAGTGAAGGTTTCAGGACGCACTACATCGCTGTCCTCCTTGCTGACAATGGTACCAAAATATGACGTTACTTCATTATGATAAAAATACATTATCACTGCAAATGATCACCACATTGTGGATGATTACTACTTGACAACGTCAATACATGGCAACTGTTGTCAAACTGTCTTGCAGGAAGTCTGCGAGTGTGGTACGGCCTGGGGAGCGACAGGAAGCCTGAGGTTTTTAGCCCTGCGTCCAGTAGCCTGGCAGACGGGCGACCACACCGTGTCAGAATTCTTCTCGAGAGCAACACGGTCTGGGTGCAGGTGAGTACCTACTGTTTTGTGGAGGATGCCCCACCTTGTGTAACGTGTTTGGTCACTGGCAGGTGGACCAGGAAATGAACAGGAAGTTCATATTGGCTTCGGATGCTGAGCCAATCCTCTTCACGACCATTACTCTGGGAAAGGTCACACGTAAGTTGCACACATGGTCACATCCGGCAACAAACAAGGGTGTGTCCAGCCTGCTGATTGCTGTAACACTGCGTGTGGATGATCAGATGCTTTCATGTCTTTGTGCAGTAGGCAAGTCCCTACCCTTGGAGATGGTCGCGGCGGGCCAGGCGGGTTTTGTAGGCTGTCTGTCGTTGGTCCCTGTGGCCCCCCAGAAGGGGGCGCTGTTGCAAAGAGGCAGCTCTCCGGTTGACGTCCGTGGTGCACTGGTGCTGTCCAGATGCTCCATTCCGTCGCACATTCTAAAAGGTGACTCTTTGTGTTTTCTTTTGCCCACTTCTCCATTTGACCTTTGTATCTTCACCTTGTCTCTGTGAGTAGAACAGACCACCACCACCACTACCACGGCAAGTAAAGACGGCGATCAGAAAGAAACGGGGCTTGTCACAGGTTTGTCCTTCCCTTCTTTGTAGAGCTGCTGCTAAAGCGTTGACTAGAGGGAGGACAAAAGTCTTCGACAGTCACGCTCCTCCTTTTCCTGATGAGTTGACCACTTTTGGACTTCCTGCTAACCTCTTGTACCTGCTCTGCAGGGTGTGTGGTGGCACTTGTCCTCACCGCCGCCTGCCTGCTCATCGCCATGATCCGCCTCCTGTATCGCTGCCGTCCCCAAAGTTAACAGGGAGCAGATCTGGGGCGATGCTTCACATGCACAACACTGGAAGACAATGTGAAAGAGTACTACATGGAAAGACTACCACATCACCAAATGCTGCTGAAAGTTCATTTTATGTTTTTTATAGTGTGTCAACTTCTCATCTCTACTGTCTCTCCATGCTAACGCAAATGATATGAGCAATGATTTATACTGTAGTTATGGACATAGGTTTTGTAAATAATAAGTATTGGTTTTCACAATGTTTTGTGGTTTCAGTGTTGTCAGATAATTGTCAAATGTTAGTATGGAATACTGAAGTATAATTACAAGCCTTTTATACGTGTCAGTGGCTTTTACTGAAAGTTACATTAGGTTTATATAAGGAGTCAACATTGGCATTTGAGCCTTCTTTTTCAATTCACATTGGAATGCTGTCAATTCACTTGTGGGTCACATCCTGACCTGGTAATCCATAATTAATGCTTGGAGCTTGTCAGAATTTGCCGTTTTTTTGTTTCTTATAAGTTGTAGAAGCATGGTTTGTCAGTGTGATATCTTCATATATCAATTAAAAAGAGAGAAACATATCTCTTGTTTGGGTGGCTTTATATTTAAAGCGTCTCTGGCAGAGCGACAGCACAACTGACTACTATGTACAATTGACATACTCCACAGATGCCCAACACTTTAGTGCCATCTAGGGCATTGAAGTTTAACAACATGACAAATATACTATACAAACATCAGAAAACTGTTCTTGGATGGTTGGGAAAAATTTCCTTTAGATAATGTTTTGTACCATCTTCATACATACCTGTGTTATTTGGCAAAATTGTGTCTAAGAAGAAACCCCCTACTAGAATGATTTCAGGATGCCTTATTGTTTGCATGACACAAGACTGATGGTAGCTCTCACCGTTTCTTTTCCAAACAAGCTTTTTTCTGGATGCCCTAAACAATAAGAAAGGGGATTCATCAGAGAAAATTGTTTTTCCCCACGTTTTAGGAGTCCAAAACCTGTATCTTTTGCATAATACCAGTCTGTCAGTGATGTTTTTCCTAAAGAGGATCGCCTTTTTTGCACCCTGGTTGACAACAGGCCATTTTCCAAAAGTCCTCACTTCACTGTGGATGCAGATGCACTCAAACCTGCCTGCTGCATTCCTGAGGAAGCAGTGCATTGGTGGTGCCCGATTCCACAGCTGAATCAACTTTCAGAGACAGTCCAGAAGCTTGCTGGACTTTCTTCAGCGTCCTGATGCTTCGTCTCAACAACTAAACCTCTCACCTTGAGGTTTTTGATGTGATAAATGGTTTGATAGTGGTGCAATCTTACTAGCAGCGATATCCTTGCCTGTGAGGCCCTTTTTCTGCAAAGCAATGATGACTGCACATGTTTCTTTGGCGGTAATAGTGGTTAACAGACAAAGAATGAAGATACCAAGCACCACCCTCTTTTTAAAGCTTCCAGTCTTTTATTCTCACTAAATAAAGATGAAGATAATCTACAACCTTTGTCACTATCAACACTCTCACCTATGTTAACCAGAGAATCACTAATATGATGTCAAGTGGTCATTTTAAGGCAGGGCTTAAATGCAGTGGAGATGGGGTTTTTTCCCCACTTTATTTTCATGACAAAGAGGGACTTGCCATTCATCTTATAACTCTTCATAACATTCTGGGGTATATACAAATTGCCATCATAAACAGGGGCGGCAGACTTTGTGAAAATGAATATTTGTTAAACTCTCAAATCTTCTGGCCATGACTGTACATTGCATGTGAGCTTGTGTTCTATTCTTAGGACTTATAACATCATGAAAAATAAAAAGACAAAAATGACCTCCTGTTGTTTGTGTGTTGACATATCATGTGTTTTCAAGCATGCTCAGTCTGACAAGAACGCTATGTCTATTTTAAGCAACAGCGGGTCAGCTGTGGCTCATGTTTCACACTGAGGAAGGCAGATCCACACGCTATTCTATGCTCTTAAGAGTTCTTTGACGGCGTTCATGCCAACCGACGGGAAGTGGCGCAAACACTGCAACAAAGTTAACAAGAAGCTAGCTGTAAAGGCTGAGTCATGACGAGTGGTGAGGGACTGGAAGTGACACCCCGCACAGGACATGAGGACGCGGCGGTGACTAGAACAGACAATGGGAAGTCCTTCACAACTCTCAGAACCATCGCAGTCCAGGCCGGCCATTCGCAGGTCACTGTGTCTGTCCTCAAGGTGTGTGATGGGCTCATTTGCATTAAGCTAAGGGCTTATTCTCCTTAAAACATGGGAGTCAAACAAAACAAGACAGAATTTTGCAGCAAAATGGTATACACCCTACCCTAGACCCCAACTAGACCTAATGCTCACTATATAAATATATACAGTGATGTGAAAAACTATTTGCCCCCTTCCTCATGTTCGTCACACTTAAATGTTTCTGCTCAAAAAATAGTTAACTATTAGTCAAAGATAACATAATTGAACACAAAATGATGACTGCCAAGACTTTTGGGAAAATATCTTGTGGACTGACGAGACAAAAGTTGAACTTTTTGGAAGGTGCGTGTCCCGTTACATCTGGTGTGAAAGTAACACAGCATTTCATGAAAAGAACATCATACCAACAGTAAAATATGGTGGTGGTAGTGTGATGGTCTGGGGTTGTTTTGCTGCTTCAGGACCTGGAAGGCTTGCTGTGATAGATGAATGGATTCTACTGTCTACCAAAAAATCCTGAAGGAGAATGTCCGGCCATCTGTTTGTCAACTCAAGCTAAAGCGATCTTGGGTGCTGCAGCAGGACAATGACCCAAAACACACCAGCAAATCCACCTCTGAATGGCTGAAGAAAAACAAAATGAAGACTTTGGAGTGGCCTAGTCAAAGTCCTGACCTGAATCCCATTGAGATGCTGTGGCATGAC